>PVJA010041891.1:0-17628 GCA_004027025.1 Myocastor coypus | reverse complement strand
GACCTGCCCCCAGGACTTTGCCAGCTTGTGCTCTCGAGCTCTAGCCCTGACCTGCACATGCTTACCGACCTGGGCCTGCGCCCAGGCAGTAACTCTCCTCTGGCTTGCGACCCAGTGCCACCAGCCAATGGAACTCTGACCCTGCCTTCCCACACTGACCATTCTGGCCTGCACCCAGGTGCAGAAGGAAGAAGTTGAGCACAGCAGCCAGACCTAACCAGGCAATCTGGAAGGGATCAAGACTGGTAGATCCAGAAATAAATTTTGGTAAGCATTAGCAGCATAACTTCAACCAAGTCCAGAGTTCATACAAAATGACAAAGACAAGGAGCAAGATTCAATCTCAGGTCCTGAGTCCACCCAGAACAAATACAGGAGACAGTACCACTGTACAAAACAGGAATCAGGCAGCTGAACTCTGAATTGATAGCATCTGAGGTAGATAGACAAGTACAGAAATGTATAGAACAACTCAGATCAGAGCTAACATCTGAAGTAAAAAAGAAAATGCATGAATTAATAAAATTTTAAGTGGACAAACAACTGCAGAAATGTATATAGGAAGTGAGACAAGAAATAACCTCTGAAGTAAAAAAGGACATCTGCAATGTAATAACATCTAAAGCAACAGAACAACTGCAGAAAAGTAGAAAGGAGATCAGAGCACAAATAATACCTGAAGTACACAAAAAAAGGATAACTATGATGAAAAACTTAAATGCTACTGAAGAAGACATTGATTAAAAAAAACACACATAAGTGAAACAAACCGGACCTACATGTGTAAATATCATATAGCCTCCCTAGTGTAAAAACTCAAAAGACAGCTGGATGGAAATGAAGGACTTAAGGTTTAAGCAATGACGTGACTGCAAGCAGAAAAGATAACAAGCCTTGAAGGGGCAAAGTCATGCACCTATATAAATAGGATGAGTTAGATAATATTTCTAGGAACCTCCAAAATGGTTTTGACACTGAGGATAGCAGTGTGTAACACTAAAACCATGCTTGGAATGCCTGTCATTCTGGTCTTTTAGATGTGTGCTGCTTCTAATGTAATTTCATTTGCTGCTATTCTCTCTCTCTCTCAATTAATTGGTTGGTTTACAAGAAAAAAAAAGACTAATAAGAGTAAGAGACTAGGAAAACGGTACAGTATTGACTCGCTATAATTTTGTATATACTTAGATTTCTAATTGTGTAACTGCTTTTATCACATTCTATAGAGATTTGTTAGAATATCCATGACCAATAGAAAATACCAATTTCAACTCAAGTCTAAGATGTCTGATACTTAGAAAGACAGTGATTTCAAGCTCAAATACCTATGTTATAGAGTAATAGTATCACTAAACTTTTTCTTCCGGTGGGTTAACAATGTAAGTTTACAGACCAAAAATTAGAGAAAGACAAGGGCTACAAGGCTAACCAATATTTTGGGTCTGGCCCTTCAAGGTGAGTGAGGACTCAGGACATAAGAGAATCTGTGCTATAACATCCTATAACTCAGGGGTTTCCAAAATTTTCTGTTCAAGGAGATTATGGGGCTAGAGAGGAAAGGGACTGAAGATATATAGTGTGCCAAAGGAGAGTCACTTAGAAAGAAAACGTTCTTTCAGGCTTTCACAGAGAGCAAACTGGTCAAGCAATGGCTGTGACTCATCCAGATGGCTGACACTTACAACAGTTCTACAAAGCACTGTACGTGGTTCCAAAGTAAATCCTCAGGGGATTTGACTGTTCTTGAGAGATACAAAAAATTACATATTTTTCTATACAGGTTGTGCTTAAACTTGCCATTAATAACCCAGTAGAAAAGTTTAAATGCACAGCATAAAACAGAAAGCTAGATTAGAATGCTGAGCTGTAAAAGGCTTAAATCAACAACTTACAACATTGTCATTTTTACCAATAACTCACTGTGATTATCTCTCATTGGATTATGTGGACAAGTTCTTTCTCTTAGTTCAATGAGAAGAAATTTGGTTGTACCAATAATGATTTGAAAAGTTATAACATCTACACTCTGTGCTCTTTATAATAGGAGGACACCAATATGCATTGTATCAAATACTGAAATGACTACTAACATGTTTTGAAACTGTTACATTGTTATACAAAAGTAACAAAAATTTAAAAAAAAATCAAAAAACGTACAGAAGAGTCATTAGGAGTCTGATGTACACAGTGAGATTCTTTAGACCCTATAACAAATACACTAAAAAAAGAACTTATGTTGATCCCTATTTGTATTGTAGCCAGATATTCAACACTGTGATCAGCACCAGCCAAGAACCAGGAATCATGCACCACGAGTGATGTTTGGAACATAAAGTGTGAATCCTTAGGTGATATGGTGCAGCACAATCCAATCTCATATACTTGTACATTTTAGGCAGGTAGAGGAAGGTGCCTGAAAGTGGGAGAGTACCCAGGTTGATGAGTAAGAAAAGTAGGCAAACCTAAGAATACTTTGAAATATTGTTAAAAGAAGACACTTGTGCAATAGCCTGGATTTTCTGTTTCATACATCTGTTCCCATCGACTAGGTTAGGCTGGCCGTTTGATATATTGTTATGACCATAACTGGAAGCCAGATTTGTTGAAGCATTGCGTATGTCTTAGATTCTCTTTGACATAGATCCTTTTCTTATTTCTCCACCAGTGTCACTAGTTATAAAATAAAATTTAAGAATAATTTAGATTATTAAATCTTGTCCATTACACCTTAGATATGCTTCTTGGGTCAGTTTTTTTTTAATGCATGATTTTTTTAGATTTTTAAGCCTGATTATAAACTAAGGAACATGGTAGTATCTGACAAGTGGATCTGTAAGCTTTGAAATAAATTTAGGTAATGCGTTTGTCATATTTCCTGATACAAATAAAATTATCAATTATTATCCATCATTAATTTAATTTTTGTTATTATTTTATAATGTATATATTTAATAAATGTTTCTCCTTGAGAAGAACTTTATTTTATGTTGTCAATCTGAGACAGATAAGGTCAGATTTATGAGGTCTTGTGAAGATGTGTATCTGAAAAAAGAATTATGTACTTATTTATTTTGGGTACTGGAATTAAATTCAGGACTTTGTGCTTGCCAGGAAGGCACTGAAGAAGAATTTCTAAAAACTCACATTCACTTTCTTCTATGAAGCAAAAATTTTCTGTATTTGAGACTTTATGGGAAAAGAGTATATATTAGATGAAAAATACTCTGATTTGTATCTGAGATGCATACAGCACCTTCAAAATGTTCTCCAAATTTATTGCCCTATTCGTTTGTAACTAAACTGACCAGAAAATTCAGATAATATATTTATATGTAGTTTCAGTGTAGCATACTGGTATCCCTTGCACGTTGAGAAATTTTTTCCTCTTATTCTTTGGTAGTTTGGGGGGAAAAGAAAATAACTTCATGGCACCAATTTATAGTTTTACTAAATAGATATTTTCATTTACTTCTTCAGGGTCAGCTTTCAAAGATTCATTCATATGGATCAGCCTTAGGCTTCCCTTATTTCTAATCTCCCAAGTCATGTTCATACCAATGACATAAAGCAGCAATTTCACTTTAAATTTGCTTAGCCTTCCATTTCAGAAGTTACAATGCAATTTTTTTATTCTGCTCAAGTAATCACAAATTTTAAGTATCTTTCAGTTTGCTTTTCCCTAGAAGCCTTCAGCATACACTTGAGAAAAACCCATTATGTGTAGGACTAGCAAACAAATAGGACATATTTCATCAGAGTTCATGTGTTGCTATCCTGGGGCTTAGCTACCTTCCTGAAATGTTCAAGACATTGAATATTTTTGACATTACTCATCACCTAGAATGTGACACTCATTCACATATAGCTTATCTTTTAAGTATGAGTATTTATAGTTCTAATAAATTTGTAACAACTAATGCATCATTTCTAACTCCTCTACTTCTTATAAATCCCTCCACCAAAATGTAACCTATTAATAAGTATGCTCAAGAAGTTGCTTTAACTTGGTTCCTGGATTATTATTATAAAAATATAAATGACATACAGAAGTCCAGATCAAATGCAGTGAAACATTTTATAAGAAAATATCAGGAACATTTTGTTCTTCATTTGAAAATATATTGAACCTCCAATAAGGCAGGTAAAATATGACTGAAAATCATGTTGTAATACAACTAAATCATTATTATTATTATTATTATTATTATTATTACTAATTCTAAGGAGAGGTCTACAGGGTGTTCAGGGTCTCACTATTAGATTGGACTCCTAGAGACCTTCCTACCTACAGCCTCCCAAGAGCTGGTATTACAGGCGTGCACCACGACAACATCTCAATTGTAATCTTAGCACACTCCAGGGGTGGGGCTGGCATGGCAGGAATATAACTAAATTATTATTCTTGGAAATAAAAGTATATCTTCTCAAACATTAGGTTCAAATTTTAATATTCCTCTATCAAATTTATTTTGTTAGACCTAGAATATTTGTTTCGTTCATTAAGATATACTTTTCATGCTGTTTATTATCACTTCTATTTAAAAATATAGAGGAAGAATCTAACACACAGGGCCTTGCTTTGTTAACGGTGCTTGGAGTGATCAAAATTTATGGTGAATGTTTACATTTAAATATTTTATTGCAGTAAAAGACACAATGCCAATAATTCAACTCAAAATAATTCCCACTTTTTGAAGCAATTCTGAAGTCCTTTGTGTTTGTAGAAGCAATAATAAAAACTATGGTGAATGCTGCAGTCAAACATAATCAAGAAATGGGGAGGCTTCTTAAAGATTATGTTACATTATTATGCACCTTGCCCACTAGAGCTAGCATGCTGGAACTTCTGGCTCATCCCATACTCAAATTGATCATGAAGTATATGGGATTTTAATCAATACACAACATGGGGACAACTTAACAGTGCTGCTGAAGGTATGCCCCAAAAGGATTTCTAGAAATACTTCAGCAAGTGCCAAGAATGATGGAGTGTGATCAAATAAAAACAGAAACTATTTAGGATCACAAGTCAAGCTACATTTTCTTTTATCCAGTATTCATCTGCACAAATTAGTAAAAAAAAACCTTGAATATATCTAAATATATACCAAGTAGTATAAGTACTAATACTGTTATGGTTTGTGTCTAGTTCTTCCCCCAAAGCCTCATGTAGTCATGGGACAGAGACTTTTAAAGTTGGAGATTAACTCATAATTCACTGGGATTATGTGTGATCCAAGGCTGGGATTATTGGTGTGAGTGTTGTGCCCAGCCTGTGGTGGAGAGCCTGAATACAATATAACAGAGACAGAGAGACAGACTCTTTCTCTGTTTCCACTGTTTCTCTTCTGCTGCCATAAGCTGCTATTCTCTGCCCTATGCCCTTCTGCCTTGGAGCCAGCTGAATGTGAACTGAGACCTGCAGTAACTGTGAGCTAAATAAAGCTTTCCTTCCTTCATTTTAGTTGTTGGTAATTTGTCCCAGCAACGAGAGAAGAGTAACTGAGAAAAATACCAATTAGAGAATTACTAGTATAAACATAAAACTTTCTTTTACAGGTAAAATGTATTGCTAATAATTATGCTAATTAGTAGGCAACAATACAAGATGATGATGATATCTTGATAAAATAGAAATATTGGTACTGTAACTGTAGCTGCGTAATGAACCTAGCAGGAAAAGAAAAATGGCTGGAAATTAACTTGGCTATGATAATACAAACTAAATAAAATGGCAGAATGCTTTTCCATGGAAGATTATCATAATTCTTCAATACAGTATTTTTAGTTTCAAACTTCTATCAGTACATATTTGCACTTAATAATGTTTTCATTCCTTGTGTAGAGTTTGTATGTGTATACACCACACCCTCAGACTTATTTTTCATACCGTTTACTTTATTCCCCTCCTTCAATTTCCCCTTCCTCCATCACTAGACTCCCTTCCCATTTGAGAAAAATCCATCCCCCTACTACCTGTATCCATCTTCTATTTTGCTTTCTATTTACAAATTGGGTTCATGAGATAAAAGAACACATATATTTAGCCTTCTGTGCATGGTTAATGTCACATAATATTAATGTCCCAAATTGCATATGTTTTCATACAAGTGACTCATGTTAATCTTATTTTATAGAAAAATAGTATTCTGTTGTGTATAAATACCCCATTTCACTCTTGGAGGACACAGGCTTTCAATGTTTAGCTACTTTGTACTGCATGACTATGAACATGAAGTTACATGTACTAATGTCATGTGATGTCTTTAACACTTTTGAGATGATATCTAAAAGAGGAACAGCTAGGTGAAGTGGAATTTCTAGTTTTAGTTTTCTGATGAATCTTCATACTGATTTCCATAGTGGTTGTACAAGTTTACATTCTCACCAAAGTCTGGCCAGCATTTAATATTATAGTCCACTGACTGAAAAATAGTTGAAACTTTTTTCTAATCTGTATATTGTGTTTTCATTAAGTTGTATGTATCTATTGCTGTGCAGAAGACTTTAATTTAATATATTACCATTTGTTGCTTCTCAGAACTCCTTTATGTACAACTTCTCAGAACTCCTTTATGTACAACCAGGGATCTATTCAGAAGACCTAAACCATGCCTCTGACTTCAAGAAGATTGTCTACTTCTTAACAGGTTAAGTGTTTGTATTTTAACATTTAAGTTTTCATCCGTTTTGATTTTATTGTACTTCATAGGAGGAGATGTGGAGCTAGATTCAATGTTTTGTGTGTGGATAGCCATTTTTCCAAGTACCACTCATTAAAGAGGATATCTCGTGTAGTGTATGTTTTTAGGAACTTTATACAAAAACAATTAATTGAATGTTCTTCGGACAGTTCATTCATCCTCTATTATATTCAATTGAAACTCATATTTGGCCTTTTTTTCATTATAGTTTTGCCATATAACTTCAAGCTCAGGATTATGATGCTTCGTTGTTTTCTCTGTTACCTAGGATTGCTTTTGCTACTGTAGGGTTCTTTTAGTTCTACATAAACTTTAAAATGGTTTTATCAAATTGTTTCAATAATGCTATTGAAATTTTGATTGAATATGCATTTGAAACTATTATCATTTAGATTTTTTTTTTTTTTTTTTTTGCCTATCCAGGAAGAAGGGATTTTTCTCATTTTTCTGGATCCTCCTCTATTTCCTTTTGAAAAGTATCTTATTTCGTCTTTTAGAGGACTTTTACTTCCTTTGTTAGGTTAATTACTCAGCATTTATTTTCTCTAGGTGCACTGATGTTTTTTTCTTAATTTCCTTCACATTATGTTCTTTACTGGTATACAAAACACTATTGATTTTTGTTTATTGATTTTGTATCCTGTTACATTGCTGAATTTGTTTATTAAGTCTAGGACCTCTTTGGTAGATTTTTGTGGTTTCCTATGTAGAGGATCAAGTCTGCAAATAATGTTAATCAAATTTATTTCTTTTCTGTACAAATGATTTTCATTTCATTTTTACACAATTGCTGTTGTTCATCCTTCAAGTACCATGTTAAACATAGTGATAATATTGGACATTCTTGCCTTATTGCTTACTTTAGAGGAAAACCTTTATATTTTCACCATTGAATATGATATTGGCAGTAGTTTTTCCCATAAATGGCTTTGAACAGAATGATAGAATGTCTTTGCATACCCATTTTCTTCTATTATTTTTCAAGAAATTATACTGATTGTATCCAATGCTTTCTTCAAACTATTTGGAGCATCATGTGATTTTCTTCATACTTGATACCATTTCTGCGATGTATTACACTTGTTAAATTGCACATGTTGAACAATCCTTGCATCCCTGTAATGACAGATAGCTGGTCAAGATTTATGATCTCTTTGGTAATTTACTGTATTGTGTTTGCCAGTATCTTGTTAAACATTTTTGCATTTATGTTAACTAAAGAGATTCATTTAGAGTTCTCTTTTTTTCTTTTGGTTTAATTCTGGTCTGGTTTTGGAATCATAGTAGTGATACTTTCCAGGGTTGACTTTCAGAGTACTTCCTTCATTTCAATTTTATTGAAGATCATAAATACTATTACTGTCAGGTCTTCTCTGAAGTTTATTTTATTTGTTTATTTTAGAACTCAGCAGTGAATCCACCTGAAACTGAACTTCTCTTTGATTTTTTTAATTTTATTTTTATTTTTTAATTACTTGTAATAAGAAATACCAATATGACAGTTTCAAAACACATTAGTAGTACATTTCCAATATATGGTACAATGCATGTTATTGTCCTCCTATTAGTTATAGAAAGCACAGTGTATGGACGTTATAATATTTTAATCATTATTGGTATGAAAATTTTTTTTTCTCATTGAACAAAGAGAAAGTAGTTGTATACATAATCCTATGTTCCATAATCACAGTGGGTTATTGGTAAAACTGGCAATGCTGAAACCTGTTGATTTAAGCCTTTTACAACTCAACATTCTACTTTAGTTTTCTGTTTTACGCCATATGGTTAAACTTTTCTGTGATAATATTACTCTATAGCATAGGTATTTGAGCTTGACATCACTGTCTTTCTGAGTATCAGACATCTTAGACTTAACTTGTAATTTACATTTTCTATTAATCATTGATATTCTAATAAATCTCTCTAGAATGTGATAAAAGCAGTTACATATTTTTACACATTTAGAAATCTAAGTATATACAAAATTATAGCCGGTCAATCCAATGGCATTTTTCTTAGTTTCTTATTCTCATTTATTACCCTTTTGTGTTTTCTTGCAAACCAACCATTTACTTGAGAGAGAGAATATATCACTAGCTCAAATTATATTTGAAATAGTACACACCTATAAGACCAGAATGTCAGGCATTCTGAGAATATTTTTACTGTTACACATTGCTATCCTTAGTGTCAAAAACATTTTGGAGATTCCTAGAAGTATTATCTAACTTATCCTGTGTATATAAGCACGTGATTTTTCCCCTGCCATGTTTCGTACCTTTTCTGCTTGCAGTCACTTCATTGTTTAACCCTGAAGTCCTTGATTCCCATCCAGCTGTGTTAGTCCTCTCCAGTTTTATTTCTTCTTTTGAGCTCTTACACTATGGTGACTATATGATATTTACACATGTGGGTCTGGTTTATTTCACTTATGATTACATGTTCAAGATACATCCATTTATATACGAAGTCTTCTAGCTTGTCATTCTTTATACCACCAGTTTTTAAACCATTCTTCAGATGATGGACATTTTGATTGTTTCCAAGATATGTCTATTATAAATTGTGCTGCTATAAACATAGGTGCACAGATATCACTATTATATGACATTTTCAGTTCTTCTGGAAAAATTCCCAGTAGGGAAATAGCTGGACTGAAAGGGACTTCCAGTTCTAGTTTCTTAAGCAGTCTCCACACTGCTCTCAATAATGGCTGCACCAGTCTGCATTCCCACCAGCAGTGGAGAAGGGTTCCTTTTTTTCTTCCCCTACATTCTCTCCTGAACTTCTCTTTGTTTGTAGATTTTTAACTACTGTTTCAATTTTCTTATGTGTTATTGGATTTTTTGTTTTTATTAAATTTTCCTTAGCTATATTTTCGTAATTTACAACTACCTAGGAATTTATCAATTTTTTTCAGAATTCTTCAATTTATGAATGCACATGCTTGCAAAGAAGTTAATAATTTTTACATTGGTCTTGTCATTATTTCACTTTTTAAAGTTTTAGTTGTGCTCATATTGGTCTTTTCTTTGTATTTTTGGGTTAGATTGGCTATGGGTTTTATATTTCATTTATTGATTTGAAGAACTAAGTCAATGATTGTTTCATTTTTACACTAGTGTTTTGATCTCATTGTTGCTGATTATTTTTCTGATCTTTATCATTTACTTCTCTGCCTTAGCTCTGTGTTTAGATTTTTCCTGGAATTCTACGACCTTGAAGTACATCTTTAGAATATTCAGTGTAGAACATTGTTTCTTTAGGATAATATTCAGTTTTCATTAAGTTGTATATTTTGTGATTGTTTTGTTATTGATTTCTAGTTTCATTGACCTATAACCAAACAATATGCATGTTATACTCTCAATTCTTTTACATTTCCTTAAGCTTGCTTTATTGCATAATATATGATGAATTTTGTTTTACGTTTCATTTTCTACTGAGGACAAAATATATTCTGGTTTCATTGTGTGGAACGCTTTGCAGATATCTATTAAGTCACTTGTTTTCTGACTATATTTGAATATATTATTTCTTGATTTTTATCTAATAACCTGTCTACTTCTGATAGTTGAGAAGCCTATTTCCCTAATACATAATTTTTATGTTTATGTAATAGTGATGTGTCTAGTAGGATTTGTTTTATATAGGTCTCTTCACCATTGTCGGGTGTATATAAGTTGATTTTATGTGTGTGTGTGTGTGTGTGTGTGTGTTTGTGTGTGTATGTGTGTGTGGCCTCAGCCAATCCTGGGGACAAGGCTAGGGTGGCATGTGGTGCCAGGGATTGAACCATGGCCCCTGTGCACTTGCCTAAGCAAGTGCTTTAGATGGCTGAGCTATCTTGCTGGCCTGTATGTGTTGATTATTATCTCTTCTTATTGAGTTATTCCATAAATGTGTATATAGCGAGCTTCTTTGTCTCTTTTGGTCAGATGTGGATTGATGTCCACTTTGTCTCAATATAAGATAATATGCCTGCTTTTGTCACTATTCCTTTACATAGATTTAAGCATATGGGTTCCTTTAGGGCTACATATATCTGTTACATAAAATGTACCATTGGGTTATGTTTTTTGATGCATTTTACTAATATGTGTGTTTTCATTGGATAATCAAGACTATTCACTTTGAAAGTTATTATATGTTTTGATTTTTTAAAAAATTTTATGTATTTAGTGTAGGATCTACATCGTCTCACTACACAAATCAGATTCCTACTGATCCTCTTGCTTTCAGCCTTCCAAGTGCTGGGATTACAGGTACACACCACCATGCCCAGTCTCAAACCCCATCTCAGCATACCCTATGGGTGGGGACAACGCAGCATGCTGAGCATCAAACCCTGATCTCTCATCTGCTTAAGCAGACACTTCAATCCTCTGAGCTATCTGCCTGGCCCTCGTGTTGATTTATAATTGCAATTGCCTTACTCTCCTGTCTGTCTCCCCATCTTTCTTTTCACTTAACTAAGCCTACACAGTGTATTTATCTATTATCCTTTTTGTCATTGTTAGGTTCATTGTATCTGTCTAGGATATCCTTGAGAATTTCTAGGAATATTTGGTCCTCTTTATCATGGACAGATTTCATTTCTCCAACATTTTGAAATACAGTGTTACAAGATATATTAGCCTGGGTTGGAAATTATTTTCTTGTAATGCTTGACATACTTTATTCCAAAGTCTCCTGGCCTTTATGGTTTATTTTGTGAAATCTGCTGTAACTCTAATATGTTTATATTTGTGTGTAATTCATTACATCTAACCATTGTTATGATCCTTTTTGTGTTGATCTTCTGCGATACTGACTACAATGTACTCTGGAGATGGTTTTCTTTGATTATGAATATTTGGAATTCTATATACTTGATTTGTATATATATATATATATATATATATATATATATATATATATATATATTTCTCCTTACTTGGAAAGTTCTTTGTTACTATTTCAATAAATATTTTATACTATTTGTGCTATCTTCTCTATTGTTCACTCAATTCAATAAATCTTAGACTCTTCTATAAATCATGTAAGACTTAGGAACTATAGGATATATTTTTCATGTTATCTTATTGTTTAATGTATTGTCATTAATTGGTCATTGAAAACAGCTGTGTCTTCTAGTTGTGACACTCTCCACACACAATAGTTACTGATGCCTCCCACATATTTGATAGAATGATTAATCTTTTGAATTTCTACTTTAGTTTTTTCAAGGACACTAAATCTTTATGCAGTCCATTCATATCTTACAGCATTTTCTTTAGCTGCTCTAGTATTTTATTTGTGCAGTTTTTAGATTTGCTGATTACTTTTATTTTTCCCATTATCTCCTTACTTATACTTTTTATTAATTTGGCAAAAAAAATTATTAATCTGCTTTATTATCTCTTCTGACTACAAATCAAATAACACATCTGTGTCCCTTTTCGTTTCTCCCATTCCACTCCATATGGAACATCTTTAGATGGTTTGGGAGTTTTTATGGCATTTTCTGCCTTGTCTTTCAATAGTCCTCATTTTATGTGATTATTTGCATTGAAGTTTGAAGTCTGTTAGATTGGAAAGTTCTTTGCTAATATGAAATTGTCCTTATTTTTCAGCAATATCTTGTAAAAGTGACTTTTTGCCCTCTCCTCTGTCCTAATATCCACTTACCTCCATGCATTTGAGATGGGGAGTTGCATGCAATTTGACCCAGTATCCAATTACACAGGATTTGGCTGAAGTACTACAAATGACCTCAATGCAATAAAAAAAATTTATATCTTAATAAAACAAATCAATAACAGCAACTATGTCGCTTTGGCTATAGAAATAAAATCAGAATTAATTAGGTCATCAAAGAAAAACTGAATGTTGAAAAATCCTAAGGATAGTGTACAACATGTAAAAATGCAAAAGATATCTATAATTATAATATGAAGAATCAATTATCGATTCATAATTGACACTAAGTGAAAGCACTTAACCTCACTAATAGAAAAATATTTAACAATAGTGTAAAGTTAACTAGCAATATAGAGATTTATAAAGCATAGTCATTATAGTAAGTCTCTAACTTTGAATAGGTTCCATTTTGGGAGAATATTTGTAAGTCATATTTGTTCATAAATCTCACAAATTAAGTCTTATGCACCTTTGATGTAAATATAAAAGTTAAAACATGTAAAATGAAATACAAAAATACTGTAAATAAACTACTTTTACAGTTACCTTAAAATAATGGTATAATACAGTACACATACACAGTAATGTCTATGCTTTGTTCTCATCCAAGGAACATTCTTAACTCAAGGTCTATTTATACCTGTCCAAGTTAAAAAGCTGAATATTTATAAGTTGTATACTTCCTGTATAGTAGTAAAAACAGCTGAGGAAGGAAACCAGAGAACAAAAACATGTTAAATTTGAAAAATTAATCAATGCTATTTGAGAAAGAGGAGACAAAATGAGATATCAGGGCTTATTGTGGAGTAAAGGAAAATTAATAATGTTAGAAAACAGTAAGAAAGAAAAACACGGAAGAAAGAACTGAAACCAAAATACAGAAAAGAAAAAAACTAAATAAAACAAAAAATAAAATTATTGAAATGGAAATGTAGAAAAAAGAAAAAAGAAAAAAAAAAGGAAGCAATAAAACTTGAGAAAAACAAAAATGCCCAAAAAATCCTGGTGAAAGAAAGAAAATGAATGAAAAATACAAAAAATTGAAATGATTGGGTTCATCAAATCTTCCTACACTTTTTTCAGTGAATTGTTCACTTCTTTCCAATCTCTTCCATCTTGGAATAAAGCCAATCATGGGTTTCCCTGTTTATCTTTAGAGACTATGGGTTTTTGAGGAGCATTCCCTGTACCAGTGGCCTTTCTGTTCATTTATTCTGAAGAGTGGTAAATATCTGAACCATTATGCGTCCTTGATTATGTTATAGATGCAAAATGCATTTAACTTTTTAGTTTCTAGTAGATGTAGGCTGTGGAACAGGATTTCAAATATTGTTGGGCTCAACTTTGGCATTAATGAGCTTTGTTTGTTCCCTAAGAACAGCAGGGCTAATGTTCTTCTCAGCCTTATATTTCTAAATGAGGAGGTCTCCAGTTAATTTGGACATGTCAAAATCCTCGAGTCCCTGAGGTTGCTGGACATGTCTTTATAGCCTGTTATCTTTTCCTGCTTGCTTTTTCTCCCCTGCATTCTCATTATCCACAATCAAGTAAGTTGTTTAATCTATACCTGTGTTGCTCCATCAAGGAGCAGCAAAAGCATAAAAGTGATTTGGAAATAGCACATGGTGACATTGTGCATTCTACACAGGCCTACTTGTTTGCATCAGGAAAAATGAAGTTTTCTTAACAGATTTCTTTTCTAGAAATTGCTTTTGGTAAAGCAATTTGCTACAGTAGACCAACAGGGATTTGCAAGATCCCAGGTTTGACTTCTGACCTTTTGGTCATGTTGTGTCAAAATTATTCATTTTTAAACTTGATATAATTGCACTAGCCTTATGCACCTTAGTACTTTTTCATAAGGATCACATGGCAAGAATGTCTATTGAAAACAAAGGCTTTAAAGAAGTTGCAGTAAGACCTATCCTATGTAACTTAACATTCAACATGATATTGTTTCAAAATATTATTTTAAATAAAAATAATAACTGTAGATGTAACAGTGCAAAAGACTCAAATTCATTGTTCAGAAATCCTCAAAAGACCTTTATGATTCTTTATAAAGCTTTTTAATAATGGATATTCTATTATTTAAGTTCAGAAATATAATGATCAACCTTGTGCACTGTAACTTTTCTTGTAATTACTTCCATCATGTTCTCTATATTTCAGTTAGGTTTCCATAAGTACCTTAAGTCATGGCAATGGAACTTGCTTTGGCAAACGTGTGTCTGTGACAACATCAAAAAGTTAAAACATTCTTTGGCCTTTGTTCTGCCCTCTTGATTTGTCATTGACATGGTAAAACACTGGGCTGATAGCCCAGATGGGCTATAATGGTAATGAGGGGCACGTCAGGCAGACAAGTCAATCATAGCCATGAAAGTAAGCTCATATTAATTAGATTAAATTATCTAAGCGATGCACAAATGTGTACGTGACAAATAAATACTTATTATAAAACATACAATTGAGTGACTGGTTAATTGTGCTGACTAGAGTTCACATGGATTTTCCTAACAGAAGCAAGACAGAACTATAACAGAATCCTAATTTCTGTCTTTTTGTTGTTGTTGTTGTTGTTAGGGAAGGGTTTACAGAGTAATCAGGGACTCACTACTAGATCAAATTCAGTGATCTTCCTGTTTACAGCCTCCCAAGAGCTGGGATTACAGGTCAGCACCACCATGCCCAGTCTCAATTGGCATCTCAGCATGCGCCAGGGGCAGGCTGTCATGGCAGCCCTGTGGATCAAACCCAAAGCCCTTGTGCTTGATTTCAGGTGCTTTAATCTACTGCGCTATTTGGCTGGACCCTTAAAATTTCTTTTTGAACAAAGTAGCAGACAAAAAGAAAGCTTATTTGTAAGTATAAGATATAATAAAAGCATACTATTTGTAGGCTATACATGTCCTAAGAGAGTGTACCATAATGTCTTAGATAGAAAATGGACTAAATGATTATTTGTACTGAGTGAATGAATTTCCAAGAAGCTAACTGAATGCACAATTTGATTTTTACTCATATATGAGAAGACATTGCAAAAGAGATAAGTTGGAGGAAAATATGGCTGATTTATAAACACAAAATGATATAACACAGCTTTAGGAAATGATTAAATCCAGAGTACTTCCTGTAAATAATAAAATAAGACAATATTTCTACATTATTAATAATTAAATTATCTGAGAGAGGGTGGCAGATAAGTGTAGTATTGTAACATGTCAACGCCATGTTTAAAGTCAAGCAAGTACTTTCCAAGAAATTCAAATCATCATTATATATGTAAATATATATTGACAGGAAACAAACATAAAAATAATCACACCAAGCAGAGAATCCCTTTCAACATATTTTTTTCAAAACAGAGTAAGATGTAAGTTAGAAGAGTGTGACATGATTTTGGTGAATCACAGACGCATAGAATACAATGAGCTAAGGAGTCACTTCTGGAAATAAAATTAATGGCTAATGAAAATATTACCTATCTAGGATAGAATGATTTGGGAACACTTAAGAGTATTTGAGAGTTCTTATATACACTATGCTGTTGAAACCTTCCGTTAACCTGTTTTGAATGTGAATATACCCATATTTTTTCTGTATTTTTGTAATGTAGCTTTTATTTGTTAGCAAATAGATATTTGGATGAATGACGCATAGAATTTGGAGGAAGCCTTAACCTTGCCAGAAATCATCATTCAGATTCAATCAATCCCAGCATAGATGACATTGCTGTTTAAGATAAAGAGAAGCTAAATGGGTTAAGTATAAATGTTTATTAATAAGCACAATATTGGGTAGGTCTGGGGAGATAGCTCCATGGCACAAATGCTTACCTGGCAACTGCAAGATCCTGGGTTTGAACGCTGGTCCTGAGGGGGAAAAAAAGACAAAACAAAAGGATAATACTGGGTCCAGCAGATCCACCTCTTTTATTTCTAATATAAATTTGTACTTCAGTATTACAAAGGTTCATTGTGCATCTCAGAACTTTCCTGGAGATAAAATAATTGTCTATATGTTTATCCACTTGATATAAAGAAGCATTGGGAATGCAGCTTGAACAAAATTTGAACAATGGGATTTATACCTATCTTATGTTTCATCTAACTAGTTTTAACTATTTGTATACCTGAGCATGACAGTGGGTCCAATAGGCCCATACCATTTCCAGAATTAACTTCTAAACAATTTTCTTTTGATTTTTTATGATAGAAATAACCAATTTCCATAAAATTCCACAAGAAAAGACTTGCAAGTTTTAAAGAGGATCAAAAGGAAATCATGAGATTACACATGTATGGATGACAAAGATGACCCATTATAGCAAAACATATGCTTTTATAGTAGAAAAAGGGTATAGGTGTGATGACGATGAAGGCAATGTCTTTGATGTTGCTCACAAGAGCTGAAGTTCTTGTGACAGTGAAATGGAGTAAGAATCAACTTATATGGAAACAGCAAAAGCAGACATCCTTTATTCAAATAACAAACAGCAATGTGAGTACCTATTTCACTAAGAAAAATGTCACAAAATTGCCATGCAACCAAATACAATGATCCAATTATAGAACTAATTCCAAATTATATAATTAAGCTCTTGGCAGGGATAAAACATATTGGACAGAATGCCAGCATTGCCATTCAATGTTATAATTTTCAACAGATGAAATGCTGCTTGATGTTGATAAATACATGAAGGATGAGATACACGTAAAACATTCTGTATACGCCAATAAGCATATTAAACTGTATATATTATTGACTCATCACTAGCTTAACTAAATCATTCATAGGTCTGCTGTGCTCAGCACAGATTTCTCAGAGTGATTGGAAGCATGTACAAGAAAAGTGATAAATCAAAATATGGCATAACAATTTATGCTCTTGCAGATGTGGAGGCTTTTTCTTGTTTCTTGTTTTGTTTAGTTGGTTAGATTTTATTTTATTTTTTAATTTAATATTTTTATTGTTTAAATTTAAGAATGGTTATATTACATATTTTCATCATCAGATCAGTTTAGATTAATACATATAGGTATATAAGATTGATCAAACAATTGAACATTAACACTTTTAAATCAACATTTTTTTTCTTTTCCCCTTTCTTTTTTTTGAAAGTTGACATATTGCATATTGTCCTCACAATCGTTCTACAGAGTACAGTGTGTGTGCATGACCCAGCTCCCTATTGATGTTGCTTAGAAAAAAAAAAGGAAAAGAATATACTTCTCTTTGG
>PVJA010041890.1:0-17627 GCA_004027025.1 Myocastor coypus | reverse complement strand
AATGTGGAGACCCACATTTGACCTTAATGTGGCAGCACCATTTACGGGGAATGTACAGCTCTGCTGAGGGTTCTGCACCCGCTCTACAGCTCGCAGATGCTTTGGGGCGCTGCTTCCCAGCTAACTGCTCCTTGAAAGCACAATCAGAACGAATTGGGATCTGTAAACAATAGTTTATCTGAAACCTCCTGAGGGGCTTGACCTGACTCTTGCTCTCTGAGATTACAGAAATATGTCATAAGAAGTGACTTGAAGGGAGACATTTGGCCTAAGTTTAACACCTAAATCGAGGCAGATTATCAGTGTAGCTAGCCAAAGAAGTACTTACCTGGCGCTGGCCCCTCACCCATGGGGCTGCTATTGGATGTCTAACAACTGTCATTGCCTTGCAGTTTTCTTTCAAACTTCATAGTTGATGTGAAGTAAATAAAATTAAAAGCCATGAATTCATTCTTGGACTTTAATAATGTACTTGGTCTTCCTAAATAAACCAAATAAAAATTCAAATTGTATGGAGCTATACATGCTTGCTTTTGCTTGCTGATTAGGTGCACAAAGTTTTCTATTTGTTTTGCCATGCTCAGAAAGAAAACCAAAAAGCAAAATGAACTTCAACCCTGCCCAGGTCAACTGTGTCCTTTTGAATTATCATGTGCTTCTGAAATTTTCAGTTTATATAAAATTTTACAAGTAAAAGAAATAAAAACAAGTATAAAAGAATATATGTATAAATGTAATCCCATAACTACGTATGAACCAAAACCTAGAAGAGAGAAAAGCTGAGAGTAAATCCAAAAAAAAAAAAAAAAAAAATCATAGTTCCTAATTTTTGCTACCCCAAGTTAAAATGAATCAATAATTTTAGCAACATTTTAATAAGATAGAACCAGCATACTAAACACACATGGATATTAAATATATGTTATAGCTACACATTTTAAAATATGATAACCTTACATTATAACGAGGAGACACGAACTGGTTAAGCAAAGCAAATCAAAGTCATTTTTTTTTTCATTAATGCATTCAATACTGGATATGAGTACACACCTTGGATTCAAAGAGATCTTCCTGTTTTCAACCTGAGCAATGCAGGGATTACAGGTTTGCACTACCATGCGGGGACTCATTTTGGTCACTGATTCAGTGCACCCTGGAGGTGGGGCTTGCGCAGCATGTGGGACCAGTGATCCTTGCCCTGGTCCCGCCACTTGCCAAAGAAGGTGCTTAATCAGTGGCGCTATATCGCTGGCTGCAAAATCAGTATTATGAAGAATAAAAATATATGAAACTAAGAAGCAATAAAACTCTTAGGAAAAAAAAAAAAACTCTTAGGAAAAAGCGGAAGGTACCAAGTTTAGCAAGAAGTTCCATAAAGCTCTTAGAAATGAATAAAGTAATCGTACATTATGTGTACTGTAAGAGTAGAAATATAGTCAACATTTGGTGAAAACAAATTTCTATAGTGTGAATAGTCATTTACGCTCCCCAAATTTATGCAATAAAAACTAATTTCCAGTATGAAGGTATCAAGAGGTAAGTCCTGTGGTGTTGTTTCTTTACAATAGTGACTGATAGGTCTGCTGCTAGAACTTACATTTGAATGGAAATTGTGCCATAATGTGACATGTTTAAGAATTTTCTCATATACATAGCAAGTTTTGTTTTTCCTAAGACAACATCTTATACTGATTCAATATATTGGTATAAATATAAATGAAATCTTCTTTAGGTACTGCAACTCAACGTTTAAATCAACATTAATATAAATGCAATGTATGGTTTGTGGATTTTCTCTTATCAGTAAAAGTGGGTCATACTCCAGCAAATAATGTTTAATTTCTTTCGTTGATTCTTTTTTTTTTTTTTTGTGGGACCAGGGTTCGAACTCACGACCTTGCACTTGCCCAGCAGGCACTTGTGCCTCGGAGTTATCTCCCCAGCCCCTCAAAAGAATTTTTTATTATTTATTTATTTTTTTATTTTTTTCTTGTTTCAGAACCTTTGTTTATTCACTCATTTTTATGGCCGGCTCAGCCCACCCCGAGGGCAGTACTGGGGCAGCATGTGGTGCTGGGGATCGAACCGGGGTTCCTGAAGCCATCCACGCTTTCCCAAGCAAGCGGTTTAGACCACTGAGCCATCCCTCCAGGCCCCATCGTTGATTCTTAAAAGTTATCGTTTTTCAGAATGTACATGATTTCAATGCTTGGATTTGTATGCATGATGCTACAGAAAATAGAAATTCTAAAACAGGAAACATTTTTATTTAGTGAAGAATACATTGTGTTCAGATATGCTCCTGAGGAAATTAGATCTTGAATTAACTCACAAAAATATTTTGTCCCTGTCACACTTCAGTATAGATTTGAATCAGAGGAATAGAATAAAGTATCTGAGGACAAGGGAAAAGCAGGTCAGTGATCAAATTTGCGAAACATGCTTACAGAATGCAAAGGCTACCATGGCTTGAACAGAATCATTGACAGACAACATGGGGGACTTGAGTTGGAAATGACAGCTGCGCCTATTTCTTATGCAGCATTGTGGACCATAGCATGTCTAGATCGGAGCTTTAAAACATGTCATGTAAAAACATTCTTACAAACATTAAATTTTAAGATTAACTTAAAGGTAATCATATGCCTTGGAAAATAGTACACTGTAAATATTCCTTGCTACTCACATCTACTAGAATCCTAAACTTTCACAGCACAAGTTTACATGGGTTCATGTAAGAGAAACTAAGACGTAAATCAAATTTTTGTTATTCTACTGAATTTGAAATCTTTATTAATCTACCTAAAATTACATAGCAAGTAGTAAATATCTGATAGCAAATACTTCGTATGAACATGTTCAAATCCTTTGTTTTTTGAATCTATCTATCTATCTATCTATCTATCATCTATCTATCTATCTATCATCTATCTATCTATCTATCTATCTCTACCTATCTATCTAGTTATTTGCAGAAAAAGAGATCAAACTCAGGACCTTGCATGTGACAGGCAGGCACTTGTTCCCCTGAGCTATCTTCCCAGCCCTGTTTCTAGAATTTATACAGTGAAAGTTCAAATTAACCAACTTTAGATATCAAGATATATCTGAATATAAATGAGCCATAAGCTATTCTATGAAAGGAGAGATTATGTCTTTGGAAAGAATGGGATTGTGGTTTAATGAAAATTAAACTTGCTTTTAAAATAAGTACAAATTTTGGTGTATTAGGGGAATAGGAATATCATAAGGAATAAAGAAAAGTTTATATTTTGAAAGCATGGGGACTGTATTAGTGAATTTTACATAACAGTACCAATGAGAGTTCCCTGGAAAAGGTAGTAATTGGATTGGTTCTTGCAAGCAAGAGTTGATTTTCCTCAGGCAAAAATACCATATGGCCATGTGAAGCATAGGATAACCCAATCTGCAACATGGAAGAGATTTGGAAAACATGTGATGCTTGAGACAGATCTTACTAGCTTCAGTTTTCTTCATTTTCTCTTTTAAACAAGATTTTAATGTAGCACTCTAATTAATCAAAAGCTTGCCTTTGCATATTACACTATTTTGGTTTAAAGAGTTAAATTCTTTTCTCACTAATATGAATATTTGAGACTAGAAGAAAGCTGAAAGGAAAGACAGATATCTTTCAAACTCTACCTTTGCATAGTAAACAAAGTGGAAGGCAGAATTCTTAAACATCTTTGTTTATTTTATTCTTATAAATAATTTAAATTAGATTTCAGCAAAGTGCAGCTCAAGGAAGAAATTACAGCATCCATCTGTTTTTTAAAGTAAAATTTTATTGTAATCAAATGATGTGCATTCATTTACGTGCTGTCTGTGGCTAAATTCACATTAAAATGGCAGGGATCATAAGACTTGCAAGCTGAGAGTAATGGTTATTTTTCCCTATGAAGATTCTAAATGAAATACGATTTAAACTAAAGTTGTTAATGATATGCAGATTCCATCACACCATTGTAGCATATCAAAAGTATCTTTGAATTGTGTTTAACTCATACCTACTGTCTTAGTTACTTTTAACTCGTTGCTGGGACAAATACCTGACACTCAAAATGAAGGAAGGAGAAGTTTATTTAGCTCACAGTTACTGGAGGTTTCAGTTCATATTCAGCTGGCCCAAGGCTGAGCGGAACAGGGCAGAGATCAGCCAATTTATGGTGGTGGAACAGCAACAATCACAACAGAGGCAACTGACCAACCAGGGGAGCAGAGAGCAACAGCTTATGTCTGTCTTTCTTTTTTAAATTACTTCAGGATTTCTGCCTTAGCCTATTGTCTCAGGCCACACCCACAGTCTCAGCAGTACTCAGAGTAATAATCTTATCAGTACTTACAAAACATAATCCCAGTGGATCATGAGTCAAGTCTCAATCTAAAGAAGTTCCCACCCCATGATTGCATAAGGCTTGGGGGGGGGGACAATTAGACATAAACTATAACACCTACACAAATCCTTTCTGTTCTCAATCTCTTAAAAATATCCTGCATAATTTCAGAGGCCAAGAAGAAATGCTTTGGATATTTAACAATAGTAATTCTATTAGTGTTATTCTTCCATCCACTTACATGCTTGTTAGTGAAATCTGAAGAGATGATCACACCAATAGTCCCACTGTCTCTCTGTCTCCATAAAGTCAAGGTAGTTGCACAGGAAGACAAATGATGCCAGTAGCTGAAGCTCAGACTAACTGAAGATGTGAATTTCAAATAAAGAAAAACACAAACAATTACAGCATGAAAATAAAACTGACTTGAAAGTTATTTCTTTTTTGATTAATTTTATTGGTACATTTTAGCTGTACATAATGACCACCACATTCATCAGAGGGAGTTTTTCTTGGGCCTGATCTGTGAAAATGTAAATAAAGGCTAAAATGTTTAATTGACACTGGGAAATAGAAGGAAGTATTTATTTGGGAGGGAGTAAAGGGATGAGGAAGGGAGAAAGGAAGGTGCAAAAAAAGAAAAAGAGAATAAAAGGAACAGAATAGAAAAATGTTCTTCTTGACTTTATTATTCCTAAAAACGCTACCAAGGGAAGGGAAGATTGAATAAGTGTGGGTATCGCTATTGCAACTTCAGCTGCAGCATCTGTCTGTCTGTCTGTTAGGCTTTCAAAATAAAGTATTGGCATGTGTTTTGGAGCACCCTGCCATGTGATTTATAAGGGCAGCACAGTGAGAAACATAAAACATCTCTGTCTCCTTCATCCGTTCTTCCTGAGCGATGATTAACCTTTGAGTTTATGAGTATTTTTTGCACTTGCTTCAGATAAAGTATTTTATGAGTTCTTCCCTCCCAGGCAACTTGGATTAAACTTATCAGGCTCAGGAAGATAGAGACCCATAATGACTGTTCTCCTTGAAATCATAATCTTCCTCTTTGCGAATATTATCTGAACAGTTTCCAACAAACCTGATGGAAACATCGAGCCAGCTTGTTAAGGTCGCATTGTACACCTACCCAGCATGCATGCTTAACTGATTTTCAGTCCCACCGAAGACATCCTGCTGTATCCAGTGAAGGCTGGTAATATGAAAATAATATTTTTTGATCGCCATTAATTTCTATTGGGAATGGTTTCTGACTCCAGAAAAACTTTTAGCTGCACACTCCTTTTCAGTGTAGAAACAGTGCCAAAACAGATACATTTTTCTTTAAGCAAAATCCCAGTGAAATAGAGAAGCATGTTGGGTTATCTTGAACTTCAGTGCTGGGCCTCTCTCAAAACGAGCAAGTTGACGATGACTGACTTTGTCAATATGCAGCAGACATCTAAATTTGGGGGGGCATATAGCTCAGCTTCAGATCTGACAGCTCCTCCATGATAAAGGAATTAGGTTAATTTCTATTACCACAGGCCGACAGTCTACAGCTTCATAAGAGTAAAACATGCCTACCATGCCCTTACCTCTCCAAATGTAAGCTTTCATCCTGAGATCAGTGAGAATCCTATTTGAGTGATGACCATATCTCTTTCACATAGGAAGATACTGCGATTTGGTTAAGTGTCCTTATTTTGCTCTTCAATTTGGGTGACGAATTCTTACACAGAACAGAAAAGCAAATGGACAGGGCCAGCTGGGTAGTGAAGAGGATTAAACTGCTTAGTTATACAGACGCAGGGATGGGATTCGATACCCGACATGCAGTGTCTGCCCCGTGCACGTGGGGGCGCTGAACTGGTGATTGAAATGAGGGGTGATGGCCTGCACCCATAATCCTAGAGCTTGGGTGGTTGAAAACAAAGCGTCACTAAAAGAGTACAAGTGTCACTACATCTGTGTAGTGAGACCCTGTAGACCCCACACTAAACACATAAGAATATAAAAATAAATGGACAAAATTGTATTTTTTCCAGCCAATAGGTCTCCACTATGCATTCTAATGCAAGTGTGTGTGTGTGTGTGTGTGTGTGTGTGTGTGTAAGAGAGAGAGAGAGACAGAGACAGAGACAGAGAGACAGAGAGAGAGAGAGTGCATGTGTGTGGTGGAAAGGATGTAAGTTAATGAAATAAATAAGTAAATCAGACATAGATCACATTTAGTGAGTAATTCATCAGCAAATATAGCTGTATTATGCAAAACACACAGAGGAAAGATTCTCTCTCTCTCTCTCTC
Source organism: Myocastor coypus (assembly GCA_004027025.1). Classification (NCBI taxonomy): domain Eukaryota; kingdom Metazoa; phylum Chordata; class Mammalia; order Rodentia; family Myocastoridae; genus Myocastor; species Myocastor coypus. The sequence continues at coordinate 10,976 of PVJA010041890.1, read as the reverse complement.
TCTCTCTCTCTCTCTCTCTCTCTCTTTCTCTTCCTCTCTTAATATTATGGCAGGCTGAGCCTGCCCTGGGGGTGAGGTTGGCACAGCATGTGGTGCCAGAGAGACCAAACCGCGGTCTCTGTGGTTGCCTAAGCAGGCGCTTTAGAGCACTATGCCATCTCGCTGGCTCCAAAAAGGACTTTCTTGTGAAACCTCTGTATTTTTAGAAAAAAGATTTCACTGGGAAAACAAGATAAAGTGAAACATGCAACATACACAGAACGGAATTTATTTTAAGCAATCTAGCATCATAAACGGCTAAGGGTAGTTAAGTCAACTGGTGGTTCCAAGCCACATGTTAGGACAAAGGATTGCATGAAAAACTTAGCATGAAGAACATCATATGGAAGCAACCAAGGCATGCATGACGATATTTCTTTTGGGACAAGGAAAGCTAGCCCTAGTGATATTTGTTACGATGACTACAGAAACTATAGTGTTACATAGATCATGTCTGTTCAGTAATATTTTTGATAGTTCAAATATCTGATACTTTAACAGATTTCTTTTTAAAGAAACACACACCTCTATGTAGTACAAGGTTTTTGATAAACATTTTGGCTAAGAATCGCCAGCATGTGTCTGGCACTGCACTGTGGAAGCAGAGCAGCTTGACCCAATGGAACACTCTTTCCTGAGTGGTCCCACAGAGGCAGCAGGTGGTGGGTGGGGTGTGCCAGGTGTTGTGTTTCAGCATAAGGACACAGGAACAGAAGAGATTGGCAAGATCTGCCATTTTATTTCAAAGGGTTCAGGGCAAATGCCAGCAGCAGTAAAGTCCCAGGTAACTTCGCGGCCAAAGTCCTGGAGTAGCAGGAGAGAAGAGCCATGTAGTCAAAGTGGACTGTCGGCAGTCGGGCATTCTGCTGAAGGGCAGGAACTGGGACCACTCAGACTCACTCTGGCAGCTGCCAAAAGCCAGACTTAGCCTTATATACAAAGGACTGGAAAGATTTCTCTAGCCTGTGAACAGTAGAATCACATGAGCAGGGAGCCAGAGCTGGCCAGAGGTGGGACAAAAGCATGTGCCCAACTACAACCAGAGAGTAACAGGAACTGGTGGTGTGCAACAGAGGAAGCTCTGCAACTTCTGGAAGGGGTCAACTGTACCCAAGACTGAGAGCCACTCCGGGCTTCCTTACCCATGAATGCTACAGCAACTGGGAGAGATTTGTAGAGACAAACATATTTTCTCAGGCTTTGCTGATCATCCTTTACCCTTCAGCCTTGCTTCCCATTTATTTCTCCTCATTGGTCTCTCTGCTCTGTCACCTATCCCTCTTGAAAACCACACAATCAAGGTAAAATCAATCTAGCAAGGGGAAACTCACTGCATACAACTTTCTGCTATCCACTGGATGGTGTTATATAACTGTAGAATTTGCTGTTGTGGTTATTGGTACCCAATTAATAGTTACCACAGATTTTCAGTTGCTAGGCTGTCCTTGATGCTATTGTGATTGCTGATTATACTACATGAGCCAGGGTATCACACATGTTACAATCAGATTTTCTCTATCATATGATAACAAAGTGATTATCTACGATCAGAATTATCACCTTGATCCAACAGAAAAGGACAGGAAGCTAAACACACTGGTTAGCCACTTCTCATCTTTAATAATTGGGTATATAGTTTCTTGGGACAGACACAAAGGCCAAACACCACGTACACCTAGATGACTTCCCTGTGGAGTGGACATATCGTAGGAAGGCCTTGATATTAGTGATAAATCTGACTATCGCAGAACATCTACATGCGCTGACACAGAAAATAAAACAACATAAACATTAATAGAAAATGTTAAGACCATGAAGCAAGATCTAATCCCCAACCTCCAACCAACCCCAGGTAAGTCCAGGGTATGATAAGAGAGAGGAAATTAGAGGTCACACAATGGTACTTTCAGAAAGGAAAGCAGCATGAGACAAAAAACACATGGATGTGGTTATAGAAAAAATAAAATTTCAGGTAAAAAGGAATGATTAGGAATATAACACTGCAGCACAGTACCTTTCTAGAAAACACGAGGTCCTGAGTTCAATCCCTGGTGTCAAATAAATAAGTAAATGACCAAATAGATAATAGAGAAATAAAAATAAAAATCTAAGACATGTTCAAAATATCTAGAGTAGAGTAAAAAAATAAAATAAAATAGGAAAGCCTGGCGTGGTGGCGCACACCTGTAATCCCAGCACTCTGGAGACTGAGGCAGGAGGACCAGTGCGAGTTCAAAACCAGCCTGGGCTACAAAATTGAGCTCAAGATCAGCCTGAACTGCATAGCGAGACCCTGTCTCAAAAAAAAAAAGGACAAAAAAAAAAAAATAATAGGAGCTAGCAGAGTCAAAAGACAACCCACACAAATTTGGAAAAAAAAAAAAATCATTCAGACAAAGATCTATCTAGAATTTATAAAGAACTGAAAAATCATTAGGGCCCCAAAGTTTGAAAACCCAATGCAAAAGTGGGCATCTGAGGTTTATACATGTTTCTCCAAGGAAGAAACTTAAGAGGCAAATAAATATATGAAAAAGTGCTCCACATCACTGGCCATTTGAGAAATATAAATTAAATCAACACTGAGATACCGTCTCACCCCAGGCAGAATGGCTAACATAAAGAAATCAACAAACAACGAAGTTGGAGAGGCTGTGGGGAAAAAGGGACACTTCTCCACTGCTGCAGGGAATGTAGACTGGTGCAGCAACCATTATGGAAATCAGTGTGGAGACTCTTCAAAAAGCTAAGACTGGAAATCTCATTCAATCCAGCTACACCCCCCACTTAGAATTTTCCGAAAAGAGCTGAAAATAGCCTATCATAGTGATACATGTGTGCTTATGTTTATAGCAGTACAATTTATGATAACCAAATTTTAGAAATAACCAAAAAAATGTGGTATTTTTATACAGTGGAGTGTTTCTCAACTAAAACGAAAAACAAACTTAAAGCCTTCATAGGTAAGTGGATGCATTTCAAAGCTATATTCATACGTGAAATACCCACATGTGTAAATATCATATTGTCTCCCTACTGTAAGAATGCAAAGGGAAAAAAATTTTAAAAAATCTATAAGGTATAACTCAGTTAAATGAAAAGAATAAAAACTTAAAGATTAAACAACAAAGAGAGAAAAAGGAGAAAATTTAGGAAATAAGGTAAGGGTAAACCATACATTCATATATACTAGATGGATAAAGTAGTGGTCCTAAGAATTTCCATCAGATTTTTGAAAATAGCAGCTAAGGAGTGGAATTCTCACCTTGACTAACTCTATATGCTGATATCTGTGAACTAAGCAACTACATTGAGGAAAGGAATGTATAATACTAAAACCATGCTTGAAATAAATGTTATTTTGATCTTCTGAATTTGTGCTGTTTCTAATGTCATATCAATTAGTACTATGCTATATTCAAAGTAATTTTTTAAAGGTAATAAAAAATGAGAGTCAATAACAAAAATTTAAGACTTCTTGAATGCATGTGGTAATATTCAATCACATGTTCTATCTTGCATAACTATATCTGTTAATCTGAACAATATATTTGATGATAAAATAGATGTATATGAATCACTGTTAATCAACTATTCTTGTTTTGAAAATTTGTAACATATGTATTGTAATTTGTTACCCTATTTCTGTCTTTGCTTTTGTTTTCCTTGATCTTCTTTTTACTCTTTAAAACAAAAGAAAATTATAAGAATAATTTTAAAAATTTAAAAGGGCATCTACGTAGGCAAGTGCAGGGACAGAGGTTTGATTCATGGCCCTGCATGCAGCGCTCCCCCCAAATGACACTGACCTAGTGACTGTGTCCAGGTGTGGTAGCACATGCCTGTAGTTCCAGTGCTGGGGAGGCTGGAAACAAGAGGATCACTATAAGTCTGAGGTACATAGTGAGATCCTGCACACACACACACAACAAAAGGACTTATTCCTGGAAGTGAATCTCATAATCTTCATGTTTCCACATTTAAAGTATATTTTTATAATATTTTAAATAGAAATAGTTAATGTTTTGACTATTGTTATCATAATTACAAATTTCCAAAGAGATGTGTTCTCATTTTTTAGATAAATGGGATTTGTTTAATTTATATCTATATCTATATCTATATCTATGTCTACATCTATATCTATCTATGTATGCTTAGACAAGCTATGGAAACCATAAATGACCAACACAGGAAAGAAATAGAAGCCATAAAAGTTCCAAACATATATACAGAAGATTAAAACTTTTGTTAAAAGTATACCCAACAGATTGAATAAAGGCAAAGATAGATTATCAGATTATAAGAACACAGGGCTGTTGTTAGTGACCATATAAGAAGAGATATCTTGAAAATTATAAAACCCATATAAGAAGAGATATCTTGAAAATTATAAAACCCATGAAAAATTAATTGAACTGCAGAAAGATTAAGCAAGGTAACGCAATATAAGCTTTATCAACATCAGTGACTAAAGCCAGAGACACGAGAAAAAACACTAAAAAATCCCCTTCACAGAAGTAATGGTAGAAAACTTTGTAGACTGTAATAAAATCATTGTGATAGAAATAAGTAAGTCAAATAGAACTCCTAATAGCTATGACCAAAATAAACTTACACAAAGGCATATATTATTCAAGACTCCAGAAATTCAGCACCAGAACAGAATATTAAAAGTTGTTAGAGAAAAGGAACAAATTATCTATGAAATAAAACCCATTAGAATCATTACAAACTTCTACAACACAAACAAGAAATCCACAAAGAACTTAGAGTGAAATATTTCATATCCAGGTTGATGCACTCTGTAAAATAGTTTTTTCAAAATCAGTGCAGAAATAAGTTCTACAGTGATGACAAGAACTGAAAAAAAATGCATGATTACCAAATTAGTTTCCAAAAATGCTCGAACTAATTTTATTTATTTATTTTTAAATTTTTTTTCTTGTTTCAGAACTTTTGTTTGTTTATGTTTATTTATTTTTATGGCGGTTCAGCCTGCCCTGAGGGCAGGACTGGCGCAGCATGTGGTGCTGGGATCGAATTGTGGTACCTGCGGCCGCCTACGCTTTCCTAAACAGGCGCTTTAGACCACTGAGCCATCCTGCCAGGCCCCTCGAGTTAATTTTAAAACAAGTTTAAGAAAACACCAACAGAAAGAATCCAGTAGGAAGAAAAAACAAGTAAACAAGGGGAAACCACAGTGTACCAACAGGAAAACAATATGAGAAGGATAAATCAACAAATACCATTTATGTTGATGACTCTACTTATAGTCATCAATGTAAATGGTCCTAATCAAAATGAACAGACTGGTAGCGGGGATCAAGAATGAAGATCCTGTGCTGGCCAAACAGCTCAGTGGATTAACGCTCCTGCAAGCAGGCACAGGGGCCAGGGGTTCCATCCTCAGTTGCACTGAGAAGGCAATGGAGACTGAGCTGTAATCCCAGCTCTTGGGAGGCTGTAAACAGGTGGATCGCTATGGTCTGATCTAGTAGCAAAATCCTGAACACCCTGTAGACCCTTCTCTAAAATACAAAAAAGAAAAAGAATGAAGACCCAATAATAGTCTGTGTGCCAGAAAAGAAATTCATAGACTGAAAGTAAAAAAAAAAATGGAAACAATATTCTGAAGAAACCCCTAAAAAATAAGGGAAGCTATTTGATTTGTGGACAATGAAAACTTTAAGTCAAGACTTAAAAGAGATGAAGACAGTCACTATGTACTAAGAGCAAATTCTAAGTGATGACAATTGCGCATGCATGCGTGTGCACACATGTTCTGAACTACATAAAACAAATAACAATAGCCACTAAAAATTACATAAGCAATGACACAATTATAATGGCTGGCCTGAATATTCTACTGTCACAAGTACACAGATCCACTAGACAAAAAATCAACTAAGAAATGTAAAAACTAAGCTAACCCTGTGAACGCATGAACTTATAGATGCCTACCTAATGTTCCACCTCACAAATTCAGAATACACATGGGATATTCATGCTCATGGGATATTCACCAGAATAGAAAATATACAAGCCCATACAACATGCTCACGTCAATGCAAATAATTGAACACTATTCCAAGCATATTATCTGACACAGTGCAATGAAATCGGAAATGAACAGGAAAAGAAATAGCAACTGCTACAGTAAAATCTTAAATAAAAAAAAAAATCCTGTGGAACAACCCTTGGGTCACACATGAAATTAAAAAAAGAAATTAAACTGTAACTACAATTAAATGATAATGCTGATCTAACATCATAAATTGTGAGGGACAATAAAATCAATCCTAAAAAGAAATTTACATCAGTGAATTCTCACTACATGAAAACAGAATGAGCTCACATAAAAACCTCAAATGTTGTACTTTGAATTTCTAGGGGAAAAAAGTCAAATCCAAAGCTTATCCAAGGGTGGAAATTATAAAGATAAGAGCAGAGATGGAGGTAATTCAGATGAACAAAACAGTAGAAAAATCAATGGATCAAAAAGACAATTCTTCATAAGAGTAAATAAAACTGATAAACCCCTAGGCAACCTTATCAAAAGAAGAAAGAGCAAAGTCCAGTTATGCAGTTAGGATAGGAAAGGGTGAAATCCCAAGGAATCTTATGGAGATCCAGGAGACTATCAATATCTACTTCAGGAGTCTGTACTTTAATAGATGTAAAATATAAAAGAAATAGACAGCTTTCTAGATACATATGAATTGTAAAAACTGTATCAAGAAAATGCAAAAATTCTAAATAACCCAACATCAGGCAATGAAATTGAAGGTGTAAATAAAGTCTTACCAAAAAGGAAATGTCCAGATCCTGATGGATTCACTGCTGATTGTACAAGAAATTTGGAGAAGATCTAGTGCACTGTTAATGTAACTCTACATGAATCAAGTATTGAAAACACCTTCCAGCTATGATATATACATACCTATGATTGCAGAAGGTTTGTTCTGAAAAAATATTGGAAACAAGTCAAATCTCCATTAAATAGGAATGCATAAAAAGATAAGGTTATTTTCTGCAATGGGGTACTACTCAGTCATAAAGAATGTAAACTTGGGATATGTTCAGATAAAGGAATGAACCTTGAGACAATACCAGTAAATGAAATAAATCAGACGCCCATGTAGATATTGTGTTGTTGCTCTGTGTTAGAAACTGAAAGTGCAGATAAATGGCCAAATATACAGTGGATATTGTGAAAAAGAAATTGTTTGAAAGGAAGGGGAATTATAGAGGCAGGGGAAAATCTAGGCAGTTAAAAAAAATTCTGTATGTTCCTAGCCTGATTACTTCATACCAGCACAATCTGCTATAGGACCATTACGACAATTAATTCTCTCCTTATTCACAATTACACCAGATCACTAGAAAATGCACTAGCTCTAGAAATGATGCCAACTCTGAGGCCCTACAATGTTGGAGACGTATACTGCCTCTGCCACCTCTTCGCTCTTAATTCTACCCTGTGTTTCTGAAATTTGCCATCAAACATCAGCAACGTGTTTTACTCACTAGAAGTATTACCTCTAACAGTCTTCTTTGGCAATGGAAAATTGGTTCTCTTCGCAGGTGCATTCTTTCTTCTAGAAACTTGACACTTTTTCTTTATTGCCGCTAGGCAATCTGGAGGAAAAATAGCAGCCTTTTATGCTTCTTACTGCCATCACATTTCCCAATAAATAGTAGATTTTATTACCATGATATTAGTTTTCAAAATGTACCACCTCTCGTTTGGTAGTCATCCACTCACTCCCAGGAGAGTGCTTTCTTCTGGTCTTGAGTATTTTATCTCCCCACTTATCACATGCTTCTTACACCTTTTACTCTAAAGTTCCTAGAAACTGCAACATCCACATTGATGAAACTTCCAGCAAACTGGTAAATTTCTTATCTCTTGTCCTACCAAAACTACTTAATGTAATGGTGATTTCCTCGTAGACCTTGTCTCTACTGATAAATTTAGTCTTACTCTCAATTGCAAACCTCCAGTCTTAAATGAACAAATGTTATCTCGTTAGTGTAATTAATCACATCCTAAATTTCTTCCATCTTTATAAAAACTTACATGTCCGGTGTTTATCCATCTAACCCGCTAGGAGTTTGCTGTCTCTGGTTCTCATTATCGCCCTTTTCTGACTGTTCACTGTGCATAAAATTAACAGGCGTTTATACAAAATAAATTTTCTCATGTTTTCAAATTTATTGCTCTGTCCTGATTTTTAAAGCTTGTCTGGCAAAAGTAAACCCCCAGTTAAATTCAGTTATTCTCTTCTTCTTGCCTTTAGTTCTATACAAATAAGGTAAAACACATCTATGGATCACTGTTTTCATTGTTAATTCATAATCACTCCTGGAAAAAGAATCATATTGGTGCCTCTCAGCACTACATTTTTCTAATCTACTAAATTCCTAAATTTCCTTAATATTTTAAAATATTTTTACCTGACACTCTCCCAATATTTTTAATTAATCTCTAATATTCTCATTCTTAATTAATGAAGTTCATTTTATTAAGAACATAAAAACAAATCAGTTGCTCCCAAGACATATCCTTCTTTATACGCTTTATTTCCCATATGCTGCCCCTTCTGACAGATGCCTATAAAAGAAATGTTAGGTAATAGAAATCCGAAAGATAGATATTTTGCAAAAGAGAAAGTGATCAAGAGTTGGAGGAAGATAGAAGGAAGAGAGGGAATGGAGAAGGAGAGAAATGGAGAGATAAGCTGCGCCGTGCACACGTAGCGACCAGCTGCGATGCATGTAGCTATCTTGTGCGGCACTGATGCAGACACAAGTGGAAAGCAAATAAATCCTGGTCCTTGTGAATGATTTCCCAGCCTTATGTTTTCTCACATATTTCCTCAATTTATTTCTGTCAGTTAGTTTGTTCCTTCAGTATGCAAGTGCATTTCTCAAATCCTTGAAGGATTCTTTTCTTTTTTTATGAGCAGAATAGATTTATTAAGAGAAAGAAAGCTTCTGTCTGGGAAGAGGGACACAAGGGGACCCGAATGGGTTGCCCCTTGCAGGTTTCTTAAACAAGATTTCACTCTCCGTCTATGATTGTTTTCCCTTCTTTATAGGCAGCTTTTCTATAAAGGAAATGTGTAGTTCTTTAGTTTCTTCAACTTCCATTTTCGAAATTCCACAGGGCTTTATTTTCTACTTCCAATGTTTTCCTCTCTTTGTAAACTTCCCTCCAACACTTATCTAAACTTTACATTTTGATATTATCAAGTTTTGACTAATGAACATATTTCCATAAATCAGTCTACCCTGAACTCCAGATTTGCATATCCATTCAGCCCAACACAACTAGTCATCTCATTTATACAGGTCATACCATCGTGTTCATAAATGAAAAGTGCAAATATATCCACTTCCTCTTTTTTTCTGTAATCATTATCCTAACTGATGGAAGTCATTTTCTTTCAACTGCCTAGATTAAGAAATGTTCAGTTATCCTTCCATTCTTTGGTTGTATGCCCTGGATGCAATCAACTAGCACATCCTGTGGGATTTATACTGAAATAGAAAATAATTGACCGGTTCTTTGTCTGAAACTATTGCTTGTTCCCACCAACTAACCACTTGCCCAGTTTTCTGCTGAAGCATCCAAGGCAACGTTAATGTCTCTGCCCCTCAGTGCTTTTAGTCTGTTCTCAAGTTTGTAGCGAGACCTACTCTATTTTAACTTTGCTAGATCCTACTGCTTCTTGGTTCAACATCCTCAATTGCATCTAACTTCCCCCAGTGAGAGTACCAAAAGCTTATGAGGGCAAATAGAACCTCCAAAGCTCTCTCGACATTTGGACTTCACAATACTAGTGTGGCTGCCCTGTCATTAACTGCACTACTGTCTCTTCTGGTGTCCCAGGCATGTTTCAGCCACCCAAGCCATTCTACTTACCGTCTTATCTTCCTGAGACTTTGCTTCTCCAAGGCCTCTGTATCTTTTGCTAAGCTCACTTGCTGCTGAAGACTTGCAGTCTCTCTGAATTCAGTCAATGCCTATCCTCTGACGTGTCTCCATAGCTCCTATTCTGATTCAGCAGACTGTATACGTTATTGCTTTTTTTCTTTCATTGTTTTTTGTGTCTCCTACACTAATGACAATTCCTTGAGGCCAGATATTTTGAAATCTTTTGTTTTGTTCAATAACTTTCTCTTCACAAGCCCAGCCCACATAAAGCAGTCCTTGGGTCAGAACAAATTTTCAGTACGCATTTGAATGAATGAATGAATAGGAGCACTGTTTGCTAACATGTCTTGTTCTGATTATAAGTCCCATAGAAACATCGAAGAGATACAGACTCTTTCAGCTCATTTTCAGTGCTAAACTAAATAAGATGGACTCAAAGAATTTCAGAATCCAGCATTAGTATGTGGCAAGTTCCCATCCTTTCCTGGATGCACCACTTATCCGGTCACACTCAAGTCCAACACTGCTCGCATCACGGCATTTCGATGTACAGTGACCGTGATGCACTTCCCTTCCTCCCAGAGCAGTGATAAGCAGTTGATAAGTAAAATGGTTCAAATAACTATGCAGGGTCTCTATAAATGACAGATCTTACACCACATGAAGCTCCATTTGGGGATGCTGGGAAGTAATTAGGAAATTTTGGGAGGTATCTAGGCTCTAAACACATGTCCTTTGCAAGCCCATTCTAGAGTTTGGGAACAAGAGACATTCCCTTATTACGTAAATGTAAATGCCTGAGCCTGCTGTAAACGGTGCAAAGAGTATAGAATCTTGCTGAAATCCTGTAATTTTCGGCAATATGAAAAGCTTCAGATGAGTACACAAATGATGTTGCTTCCTTGTCAACTTCCCAATAATTATATTTAGAAAAATACGAGGATCACTATGAGTCAGAGCTATATAGTGAGACCGTGCACACACACACACACAC
>PVJA010041889.1:0-17617 GCA_004027025.1 Myocastor coypus | reverse complement strand
AAAGAAAGAAAGAAAGAAAATGACAAAGACAAGGAGCAAAATGCAATCTCAGGCCCTGAACCCACCCAGAAAACATACAGGGCACACAAGTATAGAAGAAAATGGGAATCACACAGCTGAAAAACCTGAATGAATAGCATCTGAAGTAAAGAAATAGCTGCAGAAAGGTACAGAGGGAATCAGATCAGAAAGGACCTCTGAAGTAAAAAAAGAAATCTCTGAATTAATAGTGTCTGAGGTAAAGCAACAACTACAGGAACGGAGAGAGGAAATGAGATCAGAGATGATCTCTGAAGAAAAATCTCTGAATTCATAGTGTCTGAACTAAAGAGAAGACTGCAGAATAGTAGGAAATCAGATCAGAAATAATTTCTGAACTAAAAAATAAAACATAACCATAATGAAAGAATAAATAACTGCTTCTAAAGAAAACACTGATGAGAAAGTGGAGATTAGGAAGTCTTTGGACTCCTTGAATGAGCAATGTAGGAAAGAGAGAGATCACATAAAGAAGACTCCAAGAGATACACAGGAGCTTAACACGTCAATTGCAAGCTGGCAAAGCCATCTGAATGAAAGTGAAGATAGAGTTTCAGATCTTGAAGACATGGTTGCATTAGTGAAAAGGCAAGAAGGGATATTTTAAATACAACTAGGATGCAGGAAAAATTAATACAACATCACAAGACGATGCAAAGATGAACAATGTGAGATCAATAGGCATCAGTAAGAAAGGAGTTAATACAAATGATAGAAAAAGAATATAGGCAGAATTAGCAAAAAACTTCCCAAACATGGGGAAGTAATCTGCCTTTCAGGAAACTGAAGCATAAAGAACTCCAAATAACATCAACCCAATTAAAAACACACCTAGACATATAATAGTGAAGATCCCAGAAATCTAGCATACTAAAAGCCAGTAAAGAAAAGAAATAGGTTGACTGACCTGGGCCTATGCCCAGGTAGGAACTGCCCAACAGCGTGTGATCCCACATGCCAGCGACCAGAACCCGGCTCCTGCCACCCCACGCTGAAAACTCTGGGACCATCTCCAAGTAGGAACTGTCCACTGGCATGCACTCCCACACCACCAGCCACCAGAACCTGGCTCACGCTGGCCCACACTTACCGACCCAGGCCCATGCCCAGGCAGGAACTGTCCTCCTGCTTGTGCCCCAGCACCCCCAGCCAGTGGAACTCCGACCTTGGCTGCTCACATGGACCATCCTGGCCTGTGCCTAGTTGTAGTAGGAAGAAGCCAAGCACAGCAGCCAACCCAGCCAGGCACATCTCAAAGGGATCAAGTCTGGTGGATCCAGACCCAAATTTGGATAGTCACTAATCGCATAACTTCACCAAAGTGCAGAGTTCATACAAAATGAGAAAGGGAAGGAGCAAGATGCAATCTCAGGTCCTGAGTCCACCCAGAACAAAAATCTCTGAATTGGTAGCATGTGAGGTAGACAGACAACTGCAGAAATGTATAGAGGAACTCAGATCAAAGATAGTGTCTGAAATAAAAAGGAAAATGCATGAATTAATAGAATCTGAAGTGGAAAAACAACTGCAGAAACATATAGAGGAAGTGAGATCAGAAATAACCTCTGAAGTAAAAAGCGAAATCTCTGAATTAATAACGTCTAAAGAATGGGAACAGCTGCAGAAAGGTAGAGAGGAGATCAGAGCAAAAATAATCCCCGAAGTAGAGAAACAAAGAATAACTATAATGAAAAAATTTAAATGCTACGAAAGAAGACACTGTTAAAAAATTAGTGGAGAATAGAAAAATGATGGATTCCCTGATTGAGAAATACAGGAAAGAAATAGATCACAAGAAACAGCTTCACAGAGATACACAAGAAAATAAAATCTCAATCACAAGTTGGCAACACCACATGAATGAAAGTGAACATAGAGTTTCAGATCTTGAAGATATAGTCACAGCTAGTGAAAAGGTACAAAAGAATCTCTTAAAAACAACTAGAATTCAGGCAAAAATAATTCAATATCTGCAAGATGATGCAAAAATGAACAACATGAGATTTAGAGGAAACAGAAAGAAGAGTCAATACAAAGGAGATAAAAAGAATATGAGCTGAAGTAATAGCCAAAACCTTCCCAAATATGAGAAAAACAATTGGACATTCAGATAACTGAAGCATATAGAACTCCAATTAACATCAACCCTACTAAAAACACAACCAGACATATAATAATCAAGATTCCAGAAATCCAGCAGAAGAATAATATACTAAAAGCTGCTAGAGAAAATAAACAGATCACATTTAATGGAAAACCTATCAAAATAATGACAGATTTCTCTTAAAAAATGTTATGGTACTAAAATGAAGAGATTTTCAAAGTTAGATAATTTGTACCAAGGGGACAGAAAAGTTATTTTTCTTTTCGGACACTTGATTTGAATTTAAATCCAGTGCTCTGGTCTATGATAAGGGATCCTTTTTTTCCTGCCTCTCCACAGCATAGCTCTTAAATAGCATTATCCCTGAGAAGACCAGAAAAACAAATTATTGGTTGTACATAAATGCTTGATCTGGAGCTGAGAGATTCACAGAGTCCTTGAGAACAGTGAGATTACAATCCTGTCATTCTGGGTCATGCTTAGAGTGGCTCCAATCATGGGAAGTGAAACTTGGTTATATTGTGTGAGTGCAAAGCTGGGTACAACTATTTATTGATAGAATGCGTGACAACCTCAAAACCCTTCTCTTAATATTTTGTATTTTAGGGAAGGGTCTACAAGGTAGTCAGGGTCTCATTTCTACACCAGACTCATAGTGATCCACCTGTTTACAGCCTCCCAAGACCTGGGATTACAGGCCTGTGCCACCACACACAAATTGCCATCTCAGTGTGCCTAGGGGGCGGAGCTGGCACGGCAGGCCTGGGGATCAAATCTTTGGCCCCTGTGCCTACTTGCAGGTGCTTTAATCCTCTGAGCTATTTGACTGGCCCTTGTACTCTTATTTAAACATTGTGTGATCTCAAAGTTGTAACAAAATGTCACATTTTTACAAGGTCATATCTTTCTTCCTTTCTTTCTTTCTTTCTTTCTTTCTTTCTTTCTTTCTTTCTTTCTTTCTTTCTTTCTTTCTTTCTTTCACAGGCATGTGACCATATGAGCTTAGCTATGGGTGTGATTCAGGTTGGCTTCTAGCAGCTGACCTGCTTTGGTCATACGAGACACTGTGAAGTGATCAGGGGAATTTGGGGTGTTGTGATGAACATTCTCTAGATGCGTATTAGGCATCTCTCTCCATCAGGGAGGGAAAGCATAATTTCCTTTTGGGTCTTTAATTTGTTGGCTATTCCAAATATTAGGTTTCCTGTAAAAAAAGCACAAAGACAGATATGTGCCAAGAATATTTTCACTTTTAAAGATTTCTTCTTGTGAGTAGCATTTATTGGCCTCAGCCCATCTTTACATTAAAAGAAATCTGGTTCTAAACATAGATTCCATATTCTAAAGACTAAGAATTATAAATAAAACCTGAACTATGGGAAACTGAACAACTTTCTAAAATGTTACTATTTACTAGAGACATGTGTGTTCAGATCTTTCCTAAACTTAGATCTCTGGCATTCCTTTCTTTCTTTCTACACTGTTCCAGTGCCATAGTTTTTGTGGGTGGAAGGATGCCAAGTTCAAGAATCTATTGCACAAAAAACTATTTGTACAATGATGACAAAAAGGAAACTATTTACTTAGTCACATGCAGTGTTTCAGTATGAAACAAGCAGAAGTCACATGCCTTAATATAGGTTTCTGGTAAAAAACGAGACTAGTTTGTTTTTAGCATTCTTTTGTGATGGAATTCACTGGCAATGTTTTGCTATTTATGTAAGGACAGTATGTTCCATGGATTTGGAAGTACACAATTTTCTTAGCTTAGTCCTACATTTCACTTTCAGACGTCTCTTTGCATTATCTTAAATAGGTGAAGCTCTATTACTCTGCATTTTTAAAATGAGAAAGCTTTTGCATATTAATACATAGGTTTCCTATATTCTATTAGTGCTTCTTGACTGGTGTAGCTCTATCTGCCAACTTGGAAGCATAATTATTTTGACTTTCTAATCTACTTCATAAAATTCTGTCAACCACCTTAAATCCTTCAACTATAGATTCCATTTTAGGACTTTCATCATCTTCCTTTCTTTCCTAGGGAAGTCATTCCCAAACCTTATTTTGTGTAGGGCTGGTCAAATAGCTCAGAGGATTAAAGTGCCTGCAAGCAGGTGCAGGGGCCAGGGGTTCGATCCCTGGGCCTGTCATGCTGGCCCCATGCCAAAGGCATGCTGAGACAGCAATTGAGACTGGCTGCGGTGGTGCACTCCTGTAATCTCTGCTCTTGGGAGTCTGTAAACAGGTGGATCAATTTGAGTCCTATCTAGCAGTGAGACCCTCAACACCCTGTAGACCATTCCCTAAACAAACAAACAAACAAACAAAAAACGAAAAAAATTTATTGGGTGTATAAGAGAAACTCATTATGTTCTTGGTTCTATTCTTGGATGAATTAGTGAGTTTTAGGAAAAACACAAGGAACTGAATTTTGATAAATTAGTTATATGCAACCCATGGTCTATAGTTTAGGAAGTGATTCTGCGATTTTTAATTTTAATTGAGTCTTATAAAATATTAAACAATGCATCCCAGAAAGTACATCATGTTTGTTCATTATTTTATGCCTGTAAGTATTCATTGATTAAGCCCTGGTTTTCAGTATTATGTTTAACATGGTGCTTCTGTAACTTACTAGACAAAGTCTAAATTTTCCCATGCTAATGTTGGCAATCTTACCATCTTATAACTCATTCATCAAGGATACTTTTCTTCAGTCAGGTAACTTTCTCTTACTATTCCTTAGGCCTTTTGGAACTGTACAAGTCAGTCTACTTCTGGTCTTTGTCTTGTTATTCTCCAACAGAAAGACCACACATTGTGTAGATAGTCCATAGAGAGGAGAATGCAAGATTTGTTCATTCACTAGGCACTTATTTATTGGTAGTTTATTACCACCAATAAATAGGTATGGGGTAATTAGCAGGGAAGAAACATTGTGAACAAAACTAACAAAAACAAACACCAGATAAATACTATACAAGGTGCACTGATAATGTCTTAGCAGCTACTTTATATTAAGGATCCAGGGAATACAGTGACATTTAGGCTAAAAATTAAACAACCAAATATCAGCCAAGCAAAGTTTAAGGGCAAAAGTATTATTAAAAGGAATAGCTAGAGTTCATGCTGTCAGGTGAAAATTTGTGTAGGAAGAATACAAGGAAACCTAGCATGGCTAGTGCATAGAAAAAGATGATACACAGATAAAGGATAAAATCAAAGAAGGCTACATGGGCCAAAAAAAACAGAGACAAAAATATGGATTTTATTCTACATAGAACAAAACATCACTCGAGGATTTTAAGCAAGTGTGTAATACTATTTGTATTAACAAAGTTCTCTCTTGCTGCTGGGTGAAAGTAGATTGTGTAGATGCAAGAATTGCCCAAGCATGGCCAGAAATATAGCTCAGTGGTATAAGCAATATGACAGGTGTTATAGAAGTAGTACCAATGGGTCGGGGATAGCAAGGTAGCTTAGTAGTCTAAAGCACCTGCATAGGCAACCTGAGATAACTGCAGGAACCATGGTTTGATTCCCAGCCCCACATGCTGCACCAGCTTCACCGGCAGGGTAGGTTGAGCCAGCTATAACATAAATAACGTTTTTAAGCAAAAAAGTAGTGCCAATAGGCTTGGTGATAGGTAGGGCACAGTAGTGAAAGAAAAAGTTCAAAGATAATTCCTCAGTTTTGAGCTTGAGCATCTGGTTGGCTGATCATATCCTTTATTGACCTAAAGAAGTATGGGCAAGAGAAGTAGTAAGTCCAAATGAGGGGTGATATGGTTGAACAGAAGCTTCAGTGAAAAGTGTACAAAAGGCTCACAATGAGAAATGAAGAAATTTGAATACCCAACGGAGAGGCTTACATTTCTTCTGAAAGTTGAAAAGAATCACCCATATGTGGGTCTTAGAATGTACTGGCTTGGGAAAGAATCTGGATTGGAAAAGAACAAACTTCTTTTTTTTTTTTTTTTTTGTCTTTTTGAGACAGGGTCTCGTTATGCAGTTGAGGCTGGTCCTGCGCTCACTTTTGTAGCCCAGGCTGGTCTCGAACTCACATCAATCCTCCTGCCTCAGCCTCCCAAGTGCTGGGATTACAGGCGTGAGCCACCACGCCCGGCTGGAAAAGAACAAACTTCTAAATCTACATCTGGTCATTCCCTTGACTGGTAGAGAAAAGGTTGGTGTGTGTAGGGCAGCAGGGCAGGGGGAAGTGCTCAGTCCAGGCACATGTGTGCAAGCATGTCTATATTTCAGTTTGGAAGCCAATTAGTCACGTTACAAAAAATGGGCAGCATTTGTACTGCTAGAATCATTGGACAGAATGCCTGATAAAAGTCACAGACTTTAGTATTTCTAGAGTTGGACATACTGGTTCATACAGTAGGACATTCTGAGTCACTGTCAAGAATTCTGTTACATGGATGGGATTTGTAAGGAGCTGCTCTATCATAACATGAGAGAAAAAATGTCGTTCTGTGTAATGAAATTGTTATTTTCCTTGAATTTTACTTTTCCAGTTGAGTTTCCTGCCTCTTATATGAAAGGATAGATCAATGATTTCTGTTGATGTAGAGATCATCAAGGAGGAAGCAAATGATGAAGAAATGTGACATGCTTACTTGTTATGTTTTCCCTTATTCATTTTCTCCTTTTCTTGTTTTCACTGAAACATGAACTATGACTCAGTACGATTTTTTCCTAAATAAACAAATTTTTTCTCAGCCATGCCAATTACAAAAGCAGCTGCTTCTTTCCTACATAAGCTATTTTCTGAGTGTGGGTGGGGGGAGCAGAGTGAGACTTTGCCAAGCTGACTGATTTTGCCTTAGTCAGTAGTTGGCATTGTCATCAAATAGGAAGCAAATTAGTCACTGTGAATGAATTAATATCTTCCAGAAACAGTGTTATTTATGCCCTGAGTGATAAACTTGGGAACTGTTAATCAGTGCTCTGACAGAATTTGTAAATGAGATCAATGCATCACTGTTGGAGATCTTCCAGGAACGGTGGAGGGCAGGAGTGCCGCCAAAAGACTGGATTCATTTGTTTACTTGTTTCTCCTTTCTTTTCTTCCTTCCCTCTCCTTGCCTCCCTTGCCCTCTCCTTTTCTTTACCTCTTTCTATTTCTTCTGTGCTGTGTCAAGAGATATCCTTGAGAAGACTGTGTTGAGGAATATAAATATGAAAAAATTAAACTTCGCTTGATTACAGTGTATTAAATCCAATAATAAAGGACTATTAATTTTTTTAAATACTAAGAAGGACTCATAAATTGTCTTTTGGGCTCAGGAAGAGAGCCTTACCAAGAATAATAAATACGATTGGTTCTGTGGATAAGACAGTATTTTATGTAGAAAAGAATATATATGTAAACCGATGGATGTTTGTGTTTGGTCTGGGAATTATTGCTACCATAACAACTAATATTTGTTGTGTATTAGTTATGTGCCAGCCACCATATTAGGAGAATTTCAGGAATAAATGTGTGTAACTGTTATGACAGCTCTATAAAGTAGGTGTCCTCCTTATCTTGTGAAATAAGAAGCTAAGCCACAAATAGTTGAGGGGCTTATCCCAAAGAAGAACTGCATGTGACTTGGAGATGTAGCTCAGCGACAGAACATTTGCTCAGGGCACACACATCCCTATAAGTATAGGAATTGACCAGCTTTGGTGTCTTGGTGCATGGGGGCTGTGGTGGAAAAAACTCAGGAGAGGAGGACAGACACACCACAAGGAATTAGAGAAATGCTACACTGATCTACAGAGCAGGGCTCAGGCCTACTCTTTTTTTTTTATTCTAGCCCACTGTTAAGCAGGATGAATTTTCTTTGTTATCTGTCCACTCCTTCATATACTGAATATTTGTGACTTAAAAGTTTTTAAATGGAACAAAAATTCCTACACAGACTCATAAAAAATAAAGTAAAAAAGAAGAAAAATAAAGGTGAAAATATGGTAGAGAAGTAGCACCAACTGAGGAGGATCTTTGTAGATACTGGAACGATTTCACATCTTTGTGTGTGAATTAAAGAATCAAAAAGGGGGAGATTGCTATCTTGCCCCCTGAGCAAGCTCAAATTTTATTCATAAGAAAGGTCAGGATTTTCCAAAATAGTGATTTTTGTGGCCATTTAATCAGATGAACAGGTATGCAGTAAAAGTCCTAAAGTGTCATTTCTTACAGTATAGTTGATATGATTTTACTTTTTTAAAAATTTAAAGATATAACCAGTGTCCTCCTTAATCAAAATTTAATCTTAATAAAGCACTCATATAGTCAACAATTCTGTTAGCCGAATATTTGCCAAGATGACTTGTGCTATTTATGCCAGTCTGACTAAATAAACTAACCAGTTGGTTGCCTTATTGTTTCTAAACCAATTAAAGGATGAAACTATACAATAAATATAATAGTCTTGGTGTCAGAATCTTTGAAATGTAGTCGTTTTTGACAGTGATTAACTAGTATGTAGAGTTTCATGGAGCCCACTTTAAATTTTTAAGACTTAAATAAATGTTCTCTATTATGAGGGGACTTTAATTTTGTATACTCAGATATCCTTATGAGATTAATCAGAAGCAAGTTAAAAACACAGTTTGCCAGACCACAATCTATGTAGAAATTAACTGTCATGTTAAAAAGATTTTCCCAACCAACTACAAATTTGTGTCAGTTATCTAACTTTGTTTTCATGTAAACATTAATGGGATAGGATGATGAGAGTGCTCTTTGTTGAGTACATCTTTCTTGACCTATAGCTAATATATATATATATATATATATATATACATATATATATATATATATATATTATATGTATGTATGTATGTATGTATTTGGTACAGGGTCTCACTATGCATCTCAGACTTGTAGTAATTCTCCTGTTTCAGCTTCACCAGCACTGGGATTACAAGTGTGTGCCACTTGGTCTGGGTAGCCGACTCAGTGCACCTGGGGGCAGGGATGGCATGGCATGTTGTGCTGGGGATGAACCCTGGTCCCTGCACTTGCCTACACAGGCATAGTCCACTGAGCTATCCTGTTGGCCTTATAACCACTTCTTATATATAGAGGCAAAACTTAGCAAAAGCTGCACATAGCTCACAAATGCTACCAGTATGTATTTCCATGAAGTGCTAAAAAGCATGATGGTGTGGTAAGTCTATAGCACAATAACTAGATCTAAATGATACCAGTTCCTCATGAAAAAATCATTCTCAATAGCAAAGACTAATAACTGGTCAGGGATGTGGCTTCTGTGTGAGGCAGCTGAGCTCTCATGAGGTCTTGAAATTCTTTCATTGGGGGGAAACAGAAGGTGAGCATTTCTGAAAATTGACAGACTGATAACAGTGTATTGTGCTGAAGGTCACCAAATGTTTACAACATCCATTAAGGAATAGAAACAACAGGTCAGAGAAGTCACTGAATAGTTCTGAGGGCAAAGAGTCTTAACTAAGGACTTTAATGGCTTATATTTTTCAGCCAGCTGCACTGGATGAAGCCTGATGAGACAACTAAGTATGAGGTAAGGTGACGTACATTGAATCTGTAATGGTTGAATCACCACAGTTTTTGTCCCTGCACTCACTTTATACCAGTAAGAACTCTGTCAAGAATTGTTCCTGGTTGTCTAATAAAATATAACAGCAAACCTCTGCTCTTCCTATAGGTCTTAGTAGAAACAGCATTTTATAAAGCCAAATCTCTTGTTTAGATTTCTTTTTTTTTTTTTTTGTCTTTTACAGACAGGGTCTCACTATGCAGTTCAGGCTGGCCTTGAACTCACTTTTTTTTTTTAGCCCAGGCTGGTCTCAAGCTCATATGGATCATCCTGCCTCAGCCTCTAAAGTCCTGGGGTTATAGATGTGTGCCACCATGCCTGACTTCTTGTTTAGTTTTGTTTTCTTTTTAAACTCGTTAGCAAATTCTGTCTAATTAGGTATCAAAAAAGTCAGGCCAGCCAAATAGCTCAGCGGATTAAAGCACTTCTTTAGGCAGATGCAGTGGCCAGGGTTTGATCGCCAGCCTTCCATTCCAGCCCTGCCCCCAGGGTGTGTTGAGATGGTGATTGCGACTAGGCTTGGTGGCACACACCTATAACCCCAGCATTTTTGGAGGATGAGCACAGGTGGATCACTATGATCCCGATTTACATAGTGAGATCCTGTAGACCCTGTGACCCTGTAGACCCCTACTAAAAAACAAAAGCCAAAAGTGGAACTTGTATCTGCCATGATATTTTTGTAAAATTGGTTTGAATTTTGCTATTCAGTTTCAGCTTGAAGCTGCAAAGGATGAGATCTGTCCAGTCCTTACTTATCTTCAATGACAGTTGAAAGCCTCCCACCTCCCAAGCTGCATCACCCTAAGCTCCATTCACCTGTATACTTTGACCATCTCTGCTCACAGCTCAGATGTGTAGAGAACAACTACATCCAGGACTTACTAAGGGCAAAATTGGTTCACTTATTGCCTCTTCAAAATGTGTTTGCTGTGGAGCTAAAAATCAAAGAATACGGAGATGGTTCTGCAATACAAAATATAAACAATATCTTACATTTTTCTTAATGTATTGTGATTCAATTTATCAGATACAAAAATCTTTTAGCAATTCTAAATTAAGTTGACAAATTTATCTCCAAAGAGAATGTTTAATAGGGACTCAATCTTTATTCTTTACCAATTTCAGGTTGATACCACAGCTAGAGGAACTAAAGCTATTTAATATTAGAGTGATATACTAGCTAATTTCACATTTTGTAGACTATTATATAGACGTGATATTACATTTACTCTCCACAGACATATGGTTAGAAGAAATTATTAACAAATAACTATCCAGAGATGCAAAAGACTATGTAGGAAGGGAATTGCTCTCTGATTCTCACATTAGGAGCTTTTCAGTAAGAGTATAGGTAACCTTTTGATAGGAAAATCAGATCATGTGGTACCAAGAGCTCTCCAAACCTACCTAAAATTTCAAGAATCCTTAATGTCTACTTTTAAAATTTTGATTTACATGTTTTGATATAAAATCTGAGGAAGGGCTTTATGCTAGAGGCAAAATATGTGTCTATTGTTCTTAGACTTTTAAATGTTGAAATTATTGTATTACTTTATATATTTTCAGAGATATTCCTAGAAATAAATGTGCAAATTTTCTATGAGGCTGACTACTGATAAATAAATTTGGAATTTACCTTATCTTTTAGGCATAATGGATACACAAGTACAATGAATCATCACATTCCTATCACCTAGCTTTAAGAGATTAATTTATGAGACAGGTTAACGTTTCTGTCCTAAACCATGGAATTTGTAAATATAATAGCTTACATGATAATAGGAAGTAAGACTTCAGGTGAAATTAAAGTTGCTAGTTAATTGGCAGTGAGATGGGGAGATAGTTCTGATTCTCCTGGTTAGATCCATCTAATCAGACAAGGCTTCAGGTCAGGAAACTGGGACATAGCCTGTGAGAAATATTGGCTAAGGGGAAGCAAATGGGGTTGCAAGTCAAGGAATGTGAGTGGTAAGAGAAGGGTAAGAGGCAAAGGTAAGGATTTTGTCATAGAGCATCCAGAAGGAATATGGGCACAGCAACTCTGACTTAGTTCAGGAAGATCCACTTCAGATTTCAGATCTATAGAACTATCAGAAAATATATTTTTGTAGTTTCATCTGCTAAGTTTGTGGTAATTTTATAGCAGCCATGGGGGGGGGGTGATGTTAGTAATGACAGTCGATGTATGAAGAGAATGCAAGAATCATTAAGGGTAAGGGTAAAAATTTCTTTCTGTGTATTTTTAAGTAAAACAAGTATTTACAAATCACAGAGAAAGGGAATAGATTTAGGCAACAGGTAAGACCTGTCCACTGGCATGCATCCTCCATGCCACGACCTACCAGAACCTAGTACCTGCCCACCCACAGTGACTGACACAGGCCTACGCCCAGGACCCGTCCACTGGCATGCACCCTCTGCACCACCAGCCAATAGAACCCGGCTCCCGACCCCCATGATGACTGACATAGGCCTGTGTCAGGTAGGATATGTCAAATAACACCACCCAAGGAACCTGGCCCCCACCAGCCTATGCAGACCAACTCGGGCCATGTAGAGAGCCACTGGAACTCCAACTCTGCTGAAACATCCTGGCTGTCTGGGCATGCACCCAGTTGCAGCAGCAAGAAGCTGAGCACAGCAGCCAGACCCAGCCAGGCACAACTCAAATGGATCAAGACTGGTGGATCCAGACCCAAATTTCTATAGGCACTAACAGCATAACTTCATCAAAGTGAAAAGTTCATGCAAAATGACAATGAGAAGGAGCAAGATGCACTCTCAGGTCCCGAGTCCACCCAGAACAAATACAAGAGAAAATACTATTGAAGAAAATGGGAATCATACAGCCAAAATCTCTGAATTGGGAGGATCTCAGGTAGACAGACAAGTGCAGAAACATATAGAGGAACTCAGATCAGAGATAATATTTGAAATAAAAAAGGAAATGCATGAATTAATAGAATCTGGAGTGGAAAGACAACTACAGAAGGGTATAGAGGAAGTCAGACCAGAAATGACTGCTCAATTAAAAAAAGAAATATCTAATTTGATAGCATTTAAATTAGAGGAACAATTGCAGAAAGGTAGAGAGGAGATCAGAGCAGAAATAATCCCCAAAGTAGAGAAACAAAGGATAACTATAATGAAAAACTTAAATGTTACTAAAGAAGACATTGATAAAAAATTAGAGGAGAATAGAAAAATGATGGATTCCTTGATTGAGAAATATAGGAAAGAAATAGATCACAAGAAACAGTTACAAAGAGATATACAAGAAAATAAAATCTCAGTCACAAGCTGGCAACACTGTATGAACAAAAATGAAGATAGAGTTTCAGAGCTTGAAGACCCAGCCGCAGCTAGTGAAAAGGTAAGAAAGGATCTCTTAAAAACACTTAGGATGCAGACAAAAATAATTCAACATCTGCAAGATGATGCAAAAATGAACAATGTGAAATTAATAGGAATCAACAAGAAAGAAGTTAATACAAATGATATAAAAAGAATATGGGAAGAAGTAATAGCAGAAAACTTCCCAAGTATGAGAAAACAACTGAACTTTCAGTAACTGAAGCATATAGAACTCCGATTAACATCAACCCAACTAAAAACACACCCAGACGTATGAGTTAATATTCCAGAAATCCAGTAGAAGAATAATATAGTAAAAACTGATAAAGAAAAGAAACAGGGGCTGGGGAGATAGCTCCGTGGCACAAGTGCCTGCCTGGCAAGTGCAAGGTCGTGAGTTTGAACCCCAGTCCCACCAGAAAAAAAAAAAAAGAAAAGAAACAGATCACATTTAAAGGAAAACCCATCAGAATAATGGCAGATTATTCTTCACAAACCATGAAGTCAAGAAGAGCATAAAGTAGAGTGATTCAAGTCCCCCATGAAAACATTCCAGCACAGACTGCTACATCTTGGAAAACTCTCTTTCAAGTATGAGGGAGAAGTGAAACACCTCCATGATAAGGAACAGCTAAAGAAATTCATGATGTCAAAGCCAACACAACACAGTATACTAACAGATATTTTAGAGAGGAACCAAAATGACTCAAACTCCACAAATAGGAACAGAAAGAACTGATCAAATAGGGTAATCAATTAAATACAGGACAAAAAGTGATGATCAGTAGTAAGTAAAAGACATATCAATCATAAGTCAATACACTTTAATTATAACCATGAATGCAAATGGACTCAATTCTCCAAGTAAAAGAAATAGAGTGAATGAGTGGATAAGGAAACAAAATCAAACAAGATACTGTATAGAAGAAATGCACTTAAGTGATAAAAAAACTTGTAGGTTAAAAGTGAAAGGGTGGAGAAAAATACTACATGTCATAGCACCTCAAAAGAAAAAGCAGGTGTAGCAATCCTGTTTGCAGACAGTCTAAACTTCAAACCAAGGTTGATCAAATGAAATGAGGAAGGTCACTACATACTGATTAGGGGAAAAATTCAAGACGAAGAGCTAACACTAATAAATATATATGCTCCTAACATGGGAGCACAAAGTTACGTAAGACAAATCTTAATGGAAAGGAAAAAAATCTGATATCCAAGAGCACAACTTAACAGGAGACCTTAACACCGCTTTATCCAAAAAAGATAGGTCAGGCAGACAAAACATTAGCAAAGAAGTCGCAGAAGTGAACCACAACTTGGAACAACTACACTTGGTGAACATACATATAGTATTCCACCCAAATGCTTCTAAATGCTTCAGCTGCACATGGGACATTTTCCAAAATAGACCACATATTAGTGCATAGGTCACGCTTAAGTTTATGCAAGAAAACAGAAATTATACCATGCATATCATCTGACCACAGTGCAATAAACAGGAAATAAACAACCAGAAGAACCCCAGAAATACATGGAAATTGAACAACACACTTCTCAGCAACTGATGGGTTACAGACATAATTAAATAAGAAATTAAAAATTATCTGGAATTTATTGAAAATCTAAAAAGAATCTACCCGAATGTATGGGATACAATGAAAGCAGTTCTTAGAGGGAAATTTACATCTCTGAACTCACACATTAAGAAAATAGAATGGGAACAAATAAATACTCTTACCCAGCCACTAAACTGACTAGAAAAGGAAGAGCAAATGATATCAAAAGCCAAAAGACGTCAGGAAATCATAAAGACTGGAGCAGAAATTAATTTACTTGAGACAAAGAAAACAATACAAAGAATTAATGAATCAAAATCTGGTTCTTTGAGATTAAATAAAATGGATAAGCCCTTAGCTAACCTCATCAAAAAGAGGAAAGAAAGGTGGCAAATTCAAGCAATGAGGAATGAAAATGGTGAAATTATTACAGAACCAACAGAAATTAAGAGGATCATTAATAGCTACTTTGAGATGCTTTACTCTCACAGAATTGAAGATACAGATGAACTGGACAGATTCCTAGAAAAGTACAAATTAACAAAACTGAATCAAGAAGATATAAGATCGCTCAATAACCCAATAACAGTCAATGAAATACAAAATGCAATACAAAACCTACCGACAAAGAAAAGTAAAGGATCTGATGGATTCACCATTAAGTTGTAGAAGAAACTTATAGACTACATAATCCCAATACTCTTCAAACTCTTCAAGGAAATTGAAAAGAAAACAATCCTCCCAAAAAATCATTCCTAGAGGCAAATATTACACTGATACTGAAAACAAAGAGAGATGTAACTTAAAAAGAGAACTACAGACAAGTTTCTGTCATGAACATAGATGAAAAAATCTTGAAGAAAGTCCTCATCAGTAGAATACAACAAATCAGCAAGAAGATTATACACCATGACTAGATAGGATTCATCCCAGGGATTCAAGGATCGTTCAATATATGCAAATCTATAAATGTAATACACTATATCAATAGAATAAATTCAAAAATCACATGATCGTCTTAATTGATGCAGAAAAGTCTTTTGACAAAGTCCAACACTTATTCATATTCAGAGTCCTCCTGAAATTTTGAATAGAGGGGTTCTATCTCAATCTGATAAAGGGCATCTATGACAATTTGACAGCTAAGATAATTCTAAATGGGGAAAAACTAAAGTCTGCTACTCTCAGATCTGGTAAAAGGCAAGGATGTTTTCTATCAAATTCTTATTCAATATAGTTCTGGAATCAATAGTTATAGCCACTAGACAAGAGAGAGAGAGAGAAAGAGAGAGAGAGAGAGAGAGACAGAGAGAGAGAGAGACAGAGAGAGACAGAGAGACAAAGAGAGACAGAGAGACAGAGACAGAGAGACAGAGAGAGAGACAGAAAGAGAAGTAAAATGAATAAGAATAGGTAAAGAAGTCAAATTATTGTTATTTGCAGATGACATGATAATCTACTTGGAAGACCCAAAACACTACACCAAGAGGCTAGTAGAATTAATACACAAATTCAGTAGTGTAGCAGGATTACAAAGCCAACACAGAAAAGTCAGTAGCATTCCTTTACGCAGATAACAAACACAGTGAGAGAGAAATTAGAGAAACAATACGTTTTACAATAGCACTGAAGGAAATGAAATACATGGGAATTAACCTAACTAAAGAAGTAAAAGCCTTTTCAGTGAAAACTACCATACGCTGAAAAAAGAGATCCTAGAGGATTTCACCAAATGGAGAGATACTCCCTGCTCCTGGAGAGGAAGAACCAACATTGTGGAGATGGCTATACTCCATAAATTGTTAAACACTTTTAATGCAATCCCTATCCAAATACCATCAACACACCTCACAGACCTAGTGAAGTGATTCCTAAAATTTATCTGGAACCAGAAAAGATCTAGAATTGCAAAGTCAATCCTGGGCAACAAAGACAAGCCAGGAAGCATTATGCTTCATGATCTAAAGATATACTACAGTGCTACAGTGTTAAAATCAGCATGATATTGGCAAAAAAAGAAAAAAAAGTAAAGAAAAGAAAAAGAAAAATAGACCTGAGGATTAATGGAATAGTTTAGAAGATTCAGATGCAAATACAAATACATTCAGCCATGTTATCTTTAACAAAGGGGATAAACATGTTTCCTGGAAGAAAGCCTCTTTAAGCAATGGTGCATGACAAATTGGCTCTCCACATGCCAAAAAGTAAAATTTCACCTAAGTGTATCACCATGCACTAAACTAAAGTCAAAGTGGATTAAAGATCTAAATATTGAAAGAGAAACATTAAATTTCCCGGAAGAAAATGTGGGAGAAAATCTTGAAGACATTAGGTGAGGCTAAGAGTTCATAGACAAAGATCAAAATGCATGTTTAATAGAATCAAAAGAATCAAAAAATGGGACCTCCTCTGCTTAAGAAGTTTTTGTACTTCAAAAGAAATCAACAGAGTGAAAAGACAATCCACAAATTTTGAAAAGATTTTAACTAATACATATTCAGAAAAAGGTCTTCTATCTAGAGTCTATAAAGAACTAAAATCATTAAGGTTCCAAAATTCAAAGACCCTATCTAGAAATGGGCAAATGACTTGAACACATATTTCTCAGAGAAAGAAATACAACAGGCCTACAAATACATGAAGGAAGGCTCCACTTTGCTAGCCATTTGTGAAATGCAAATTAAAACAACACTTAGATGCCATCTCACCCCAGAAAGAAAAGCTTTCATAAAGAAATCAAGCAATAATAAATGTTGAAGAGGCTATGGGGAGAAAGGAACACTTCTCCACTGCTGGTGGAAATACAGAATGGTGTGATCTGGGCTTGGTGGTGCACGCCTGTAATCCCAGCACTTGGGAGGCCGAGGCAGGAGGATCAGTGAGAGTTCAAGACCAGCCTGGGCTACAAAAGTGAGCTCAAGGCCAGCCTGAACTGCATAGTGAGACCCTGTCTCAAAAAAAAAAAAAAAAAAAAAAAAAAA
>PVJA010041888.1:0-17567 GCA_004027025.1 Myocastor coypus | reverse complement strand
TTTCACATTTTTCCTTTATCTTCTCTATTTCCCCTTCCTTATTTACCTTTTATTTTTGAAAGTTTTATTTCTATTTCATAATAGTTATTGTATATTTATGTTGTTATGTACATATTCTCTTTTTCATACCAGAATGATACTGTTATATTTACATATGTGGGTACAGTTTATTTCACTTATAATTATGTTTGCAAGGTCAATCCATTCAGATACAAATGTCTCAATTTATTTATTCTTTATGGATGAATAATATTCCATTATATGAATTTTTTTCCTTCCATTCATTCCTTATGAGCATTTAAGTTGCTTCTAAGATTTAGCCATTACTAACTGTGTAACTATAAAACATGGCTGCAAAATATATTGCTATTATATGATGATTTAATCAAAACAGCAAAGACCAAGAATCACATAATCATAACAATAAATTTAGAAAAAGCATTTGGCACAGTTCAACAACATTCTATGATAAAAGTCCTAAAGAAAATTGGAAGAGACGGACATTGATCTCAATCTGATAAAATCCATCCATGTCAAACTAATACCCAACATCAAAAACTGAAAGTTCTCACTCTAAACCCAGGAAAAGATAAGGAGGTTTGTTATCATCACTCTTCTTTAATATAGTTATGGAAATACTGGCCAGAACAATTAAACAGAATAAAGAAATAAGAACAGGTAAGGAAAAAGTCAAATTGTTATTTGCAGTATACACGATACTCAATTTAGAACATCTAAAAAACTGCACAAAAGACTTCCCTGATTTAATAACTAGTTACAGAAGAATAGCTGGAAACAAATTCAAAACACAAAACCCAATAGCATTCTTGTACATATATAACAAATGCACTGAAATAGATATAAGTGAAGCTGTACTTTTAACAATAGTAGACAAAACAATGACATATGTAGAAATTAATCTAACAAATTAGGTAACAGATTTCTACATTGAAAATGACATTATTCTGAGAAGGAAATAAAAAAGAATATAATTAACTGGAAATATATACCTTGTTCATGGATAGAAAGAATCACCCATGAGAAAAAATTCCATACTTCCAAATTTTACACAGATTTAGTGCAATCCATCCCAAAATACCATTAGCATACCTCACAGAACTAGAGAAAACACTCCTAAAATTCATTTAAATCCAAAAGATACCTAGAGTAGCAAAAGCAATTCTGGACAACAAAGGCAAAGCAAGAGGCATCACAATTCTTTAGTTGAAAATATACTGCTGAGCTACTGTGATAAAACAGTATCGAGCTAGGAAAAGAAGACCTGAGAATCATAGGAACAGACTAGAAGATGCAAAAGCAAGCACCTATTATTTCAGCTTACTTTCCCTTGGGAAAGGAGCCAGACACATTAACTGGAAGAAAGATAGACTTTTTCATAAGTGCTGCTGGGAAAACTGGCTTTGCATATGACAAAATCTAAAACTAGACACATGTCTATAGCCATACACTAAACTATTGTTAAATGGATTAAAGCTCTAAATATTAACATAGAAACAGTAAATATGCTGGAAAATAGAATAGGTAGAACTCTTAAAGGTGTAAATGCAGCCAAAGAATTTATGAACAAAGCTCCAATTACATAGCAATCAACCAAAAGATGCAACAACTTGTATCTAAACTTAATAAATTATTTTAATTAAAAAATGTTCACAGCAAAAATAAATCACTAGCAGAGTGAAAAGACAGCACATGGAATGGAGAATAATGTATACTAGCTGTTCCATAGAAAAAAAAAAAAGACTAATATATAGAATACATAAAGAACTGAAAAAATCAGACGTCACATGTTCAAAGACCTGATGTAAATGGGTATTGATATAGATAGGCTCTAGAGAGTGGCTGAACTAAAGATAAATCCTACATTTAGGCCTAGAGTAAAACCAGCTCCAAAAACACAGAGCAACAAAGGTGAGCCATGTGAACAAATTTTTGGTACTAGCACAAAGTTAGCCAAGCAAATGTCTGGCCTTGGTGCTCCTCTCTCTCTCTCTCTCTCTCTCTGTCTGTCTTTCTGAGACAGGGTCTCTCTATGCAGTTCAGGCTGGCCTTCAGCTCACTTTTGTAGCCCAGGCTGGTCTCAAACTCGCACTGATCCTCCTGCCTTAGCCTCCCAAGTGCTGGGATTACAGGCGCGCACCACCATGCCCGGCTGCTCCTCTCTCTTAACTACAGCACAGACAACTCTGAGAATGTTTTACCTTCAGTGTTCTAAGCAAAATAGTGAGACCTTGCACATTTTGCCCCATGATACACTTCAGCCCCCTTTTTTTCTGTGCATAAAGGTGCAGGTTATGCTGAGTTCTTGCTGCTTCTCCATCAGAGTGATCAGGTTCCACCCTTCTCAGGACTCTGTTTCCTGTGATGATTGTGGCAATAGATATTTCTCAGGAGAAGTACAAGTAGCAAATAAGTATTTTTAAATGTTCAACATCACTGATCTTTCCAGAATTAAAACTGAAAGCAATACTGAGATTCAATCTCACTCTAGAAAGAATGGGTATTGTCAAGAAATCAACTAACAATAAATGCCTGTGAGACCATTGCTCACTGACAAGTGAGGGGAAAAATAACCCTTCTCCATGGCTTGTCGGAGTGTAGACTATTGCAACCACCATGGAACTTACTGTGGAAATTTCTCAAAAAAGTAGGGTTAGCAATCTCATTTGATACATTATGTATTATTTGATGATGTTTAGTTGATATAAAAATCTGTGATGCATAAAAAAGTGACATCATGTGCCCAAGAAGAAGTGTCTTTCTATGTCTGGGATGCTATAACAAAATATATACTGGATGCCTTCAGTAAAGTTTGTATTTCCGTTGTGCTGACTGGTAAGACGAAATCAAGGAAACAAAAAGTTTAATGTCTGATATGAATATCTTTCCTATATCATGGACAGTTATCTTCTTTCTGTTCTCATATGGTAGAGGGGAGAGCCCCCTGAGCTCTACCTTATTAGACTACTATCTCCATGTGTAATGCCTCTGTCCTCATGATCTGACAACATGCTAATACTGTCACACTGGAAGATGGCATTTTCACATAAATTTTGGGGAGGACACAAATATTTGGTCCATAACAGGATCCAAGATGATAACGGAAGTCAGATATTAACAGTGACAAAAGGGAGATAGAGAAGTTTAAGACATTAATAGCAATTTCTGATTATTAGTCTGTCTTCAGTAGATTCAGATTGTACAAAGGAAACTTCTACTTTTCAACATCCTGTTTTTCATATTTCTAATTGCAGTTCAACTCAAGATCACTGCAGTATAGATATGCTATACTGATCTCCCTATTTATTCTCTTAGAGTAATTTTATTAAGAGCAAACATGGTTACCTTACATACTGTCTCAGTTACTCTTCTCTTGACACTGGGAAAAATAACTGACACCCAAAATGAAGAAGGGAAAGGTTATTTTAGCTCACAGTTACTGGAGGTTTCAGTCCATATTCGGCTGGACTATGGCTGAGTGGAACAGGGCAGAGAGCATCCAATTCATGGCAGTGGAACAGCAACAAAATGGCAACAAAGGCAACTAATCAACCAGGATAACAGAGAGCAACAGAGGACAAGAGAGAATCTGTTTCTCTGTCTCTTACATTACAGTCAAACTCTCTGCTTCAAGATATGTGCTTCAGACCACACCCATAATCCCAACATTGTTGAGACACCTAATCCCAGTGGATTATGAATTAGTCTCAAACTCTAGAAATCCCCACCCCATGACTGCATGAGCCTTTAGGGGAACAACTAGACACAAACCATAACACATACATAAGTAGTCACAGAATCTCCTGGTAACTTTCATACTGGATTGTATTATGAAGTTGAGTTTATTGGTCTATCCCAAAGGGATTATATGATCTGTGTCCTTTAAGCTGGTGGGTTGTTTGGCCACGTTTTTCTTCCATTGCCTCTGTACTTCTCAGGTAAACTGGCTTCCTTGTTACTGTAGAGCACTTTAAGAACACATACACTTTAAATCTTTTGCATGTGTAGGCTAATCTCTTCCCTCCCACATCTGTCTAGCACTCTTAACATTTTTCCGTATCTTTCCTCAAATATCTTTTCTCAAGGAACTCAGTGGTTGCCACACTTAATTTATGCTTCTTTGTTTTGTTCTTCCAGCTTCTTCCTGGTTTATTATTAGTTCACATTATAGTTGGCATTTTATTTACATTTTTGTCTCTATCCTCTTCTGCAACTGTAATTGGTTTTTATCTAGATAGCCCACCCAAAGAGGTGAGTCATGGGTGTGTAATATTGGATTAGTCTACTGAAGAATTTATAGATGGTTATATTGGAAAAGAAGCCTGGTGGGAAGAGATGGATATTTTCAGACCAGATTTAGCTATGGATTTAGATATAGACACAAATAGACATAGACATAGAAACATATAATTATTACTCCCTTGAGCACCACTGCTTCTCACTGCCTCTACTATGATGCCTTGCC
This sequence comes from Myocastor coypus, assembly GCA_004027025.1. Taxonomy (NCBI): domain Eukaryota; kingdom Metazoa; phylum Chordata; class Mammalia; order Rodentia; family Myocastoridae; genus Myocastor; species Myocastor coypus. The sequence continues at coordinate 13,084 of PVJA010041888.1, read as the reverse complement.
TTTGAGCCAACCACTAATGGACTAAACAGTCTACATACTATGAGCCAAAATAAATCCCTGCTTTTAAATTGTGAGTGTCAGGTATTTTGTTCCAACAATAGAAAAAGTAAGTAAAAAAGCAGTTTTGGATGGGCTTTGTTTCTTTCATTTTAAGTATATTGCTAAATTGCCTATAAAATGTCTGACACATTTTAATGAGCCAAGGTCTGTGCTTCTGAGCAAAGGAGGGGTGGAATTGAGCCTATGATTGCTGCATACACTTACCATGTTGATATTGAGATAATAGGAAGCTTCACTCACCATAGGCTTTTGGAATGCCTTGTTAAAGGTTATTTAAGATAGCAGCTCAAACTGGAGAAATAGCTCATTGGCTCAGTGCTGGCCTAGCAAGTGTGAGACTGATTCTACATACAACAACAACAACTATAATAATAGCAGTTCAGAGATCATGCAAGAATGGGAAAAGTCATCTTCAAAGGCAAAAACACAGCCAGTGGCTAGTGAGGAGCAATCTTTCAGGAGAGGAGGCAAGACATGGAAGGTGAAGTGCACCAAAACTTTGTGATATTTCCTGCAAGAACCATCAGGGCCTGGAAGGAAAGTTTTATCCCTAATTCAGCTGTATCTTTATCCAACTTCTAGGTCCTTCATGGAGATGTTAACCTAAATCTTATGAACATTAGTGCTCTTTAAAATTCACGGCTGTATGAGAACTTTATTGCAGCTCATGTTTACCACTGGTTGATGAATACTGTCATCGACAAGTCTACTAAAACATTCTATTTACTAGTACATATTTCAGTGCTTTCTCATGTATTGTTTAAAGATATTAACGTATAAATGTACATTAAAATATACCCAAGGAGTTAATTTTCATTACTCACCAATGTTCATTTAAACTTTTAGTCCAATTTTATTTTTATTGTTTTACTTTTTGTATTTAGTAAGGGTCTACAGGGTTTACAGGTTCTCACTATGTAGTTTGGAGTCATAGTGGTCTGCCTATGTTTAGCCTCCCAAATGCTGGGGTTACAGGAGTGCACCACCACACGCAGTCTCAGTTGCCATCTTAGTGTGCCCTATTGTCATCTCAGTGTGTCCTGGAGGCAGGGTTGGCAGGGCATGCCAGAGATAGAAACCCATCCCACTGTGCTCTGCCTAAGCAGGCACTTTAGTCAGCTGAGCTATCTGGCCTTCCTCAATTTTATTTTTATTAATGTATATCAAAGTTTTAACGTGAAAAGTCTATTTTTATGTTGATTGAGAATATAATTGCACATATCAATATTATAATAGATACTTCAGTTTTTCAAAAATGTGTTTACAATATCAGTAACAAAATCAGACTTTGATAATATGTACAAAAATTAGAGATAATTATGATATAATAAGGATACACTTCTCTATATTTTCTTTGACAGATTATATAAAACTTATTGGGGCTTATTTTTGAAAATCAGGAAATGCCAAAATCTATGAAAATACACTTATTGCAGCATGAAATGAGCAAAGATTGGAGCCATGCAAAATTTCAGTAATGAGAGCTGAAACCTGGCTCCTTTCCATTTTATTAGGAATCTGAGTTTAGCTTATGTTCACTCAGAACTTCATTACCTTGCAGACAAATCCAATCTAGAATTTAGGTCATTTTCCACCTTTTCATTCATTTTCACTATGGCTTAATGGAACACTGGCTCAGAAAAAAAAGGCTACATTCTCACTTTCATGCAATTAACATCGTTGATTGAGCACATATGCTATGAGAATAAAAGCTTTAAACTGGTAGAAGATATTGGCCTGGTATTTTCCTCCATTTACTAGAATATTTTAGGCTGAGAGTTCAGGTGAGATATGTAATTGTAACATTTATAAGTTTGCCGGAGAAACAAATGAGGAAACAAAACATGAGGGCACAGAGCATCTAGCTAATTCATCAATTCTGAGCTTCACAGAAAAGTGCTTCAGTCAAGGAGCTCAGAGGACGCAATTTGTAAAAATACATTGCTCATCTTTTTCCATTGCTAGTACTTGAAATTTTCAAGGAAGACTGTTGGTGATTACAAATTTCAAAATTCTTCATGCTATCACTAATAAAACTTCTGTTTCATATAAGCCTAAATATCTTTGAGCCCCATCTGATTCCTTAATAGGAGTTTACAAAAACAAAACAAAACAACAACAACCACAACAAAGCCAGTAGTATATCCGTGTCTGTTTCTGAACTTTCTATTACCTACCTGGCATATTTCTGCCTCATGCCCACTTTAAGATCAATTTCAGTTTCCATTTTCCCAAGCAAAATAGTATTTTATACCTTAATGTGAAATAAAATTTTCCTCAAATCATTATGTTTACAGAAGAAAATAATCCACTGCTACAATATTTATGAAGGTTTTAGTATTATAGTATATTCTCATATTTCCTTTGTTGGGAAGTTAAATCATATATTGGGGTGACTCAGAAACTGCTCAAGTAATGACAGTGTCAGATGCTCATAGAGCCCTTTTGCCAATGAATCTAGTTACAAGTAAATTTAAAATGATGTTCTCAATTATTTTATGTATTCATTTGTTTATTTTATGCTTACCATGAGCAGCATGTTGAGTTATATCCTGAGCCCTTTTTATTTTTTATTTCAAGACAAACATTCTCTAGGTCCCTAACGCACACTGGCTGGCTTATACTCACAACTTTCTTGTCTCTGTCTCTTAGAAGGCTGAAATTGTAGCCATGTGCCATCATGCCTGATATTTCTCTCATTCTTAAGATGTGATCTAAGATCACAAAAGTTGATATTATTTTTAGAAAAGGCAAAATAAGCGATAAGATAAGTGGTCAAGTTACAGCAATCACCAACATATACATGTAAAACAAGTGGAAAACCAACTCCTTCAAGCTATAGATTATAAACTGTGGCCTAGAACTAAGTTTTCAGCAATAAAAGTACAAACAAACTGGGAGCCCACATAAAGTGAATTGATTATTTTTGACAAATTGCAAAATATGACTCCTATATTTCTATAACTTGATTTTGTCCTTCTTAAAATTCATGCTTAAGTTTTGTGCCACAGTGTTAAGATGTGTTTATATCGTGAGAGTTCAGACGCTAGAGCTGTGAGAAAAGTTCTCTTCCATGTAGAGAAGAGGACTCAATCTAGGTTATTTAGTAATAGGACCACAGAGGGCTAAGGCAGTGATGCAAAGAGATAATAATAGGGAACATATTTGTTAAGGAGAGAATAGCTTCATTTATTATGGTTAAAATAATACAAATATTTAAGTAAATTTATGGATATCCCAGCTTACGAATCTATCAACCTCTATTAAATTGTCCTTCAAGATGATTAACTCAGGTTATCTTTCATCAACTTGTGTTTGAATTTTCTCAATGATGAGGCAGCCAGAGATGCTTGATGAACATGGCCCCATGACTGATGGCACATATGACTATTGGTAAACACATATGTAAACAACTTCAGTCCACATCTATCCATGTTAGCATGTTTGTGTCCATATTGGCAATACATATTGTTGCTGTTGGTGAACATGCTATGCAGGGATTGATATTGGTCCCTGTTGGGGCAAATGATGACAGACTAAATAATGTATGCTATATGAGATATAGCATTTATATACTCATCAATTTTACGGGTCTTGAGGACTTAGTGAGAAATCATCATACAGAAGTTCAAAGTTCACTGCTTTATTATAAACCCTTAGACATAACCCTTAATTAAGATGTATAATCATAGATCTCTTGCTTCTTCTACCCATAAGAGTGTCAATTTCTTGAAATCAGTGATAGTGTATGTAATACATGTAATACATGACATAATGCTGGGCACATGGGTAACATAAAAACAAATGAAGAACATGTAATTAAATATAAATACTCAAATGACTGTAAAAGGTATGTGATCCAAATAAATCAAGTCCCATTTTTAAAAGTGAGTTTTTTTACTGCCTCAAAACCTGTACAATGGATGATAGACTTAAAAAAGAAAAAAAATCTATATTTCAACGTTTGAGCATGGTGTGTTTCTAAGTAATGGGATCTCTAGAGAAACATTAAATAAAATTCAAAACTCTATGTTAAATGGTATTCTCAGTTTCTAGGTCCAGAAAACCTAGGCTTATTGGCATTTTCAAGTCTCTGTCAAAGTTCACACTGTATGCAGATAATAAAAAATGATGAATTAAGATTAAAAATTGTTTGATTTGCCCAATTAGCAAAAACCACAATGATCACATATTATCCTGGCAAAGGTGCTCTCCACGAGTACCATTTTATTCCTTACTTGTAGCTATATACAATTTCACAGTTTTTGGAGTATAATTTAGCAGTATAAAGTAACTTTGAAGATCTTCACCTATTTGGATTCACAAATTCCAATTTTAGGAAAAACATACTGCATTGGTGTTTAAAGAAACATTACATAAATGGTTATACAATTATAACATTACTATTAATTGAAAAATTGGATTTCATGTCCAGAAAGATGCATAAATATATTTTGGTGAATTCACTTAAAAATGGTTCACATATAAAAGCATAGCACAGAGAGTAAGAAAACATGGAAAATTTGTGTTGCATGCTAAGTTGAACTAACTAGAATATAAGCCTAAAACTAGCTTCATATTCAAAAACTTCAGTCTAGACATTAGTTCACAAAAGATCACAAAAACAGGTAAGTAGCAATATGTCAATTTTGCTAACTATAATTCAGATTTTTTTAAAAAAGACACATAGGTCACAATTTTTATTCAAGCTTTCACCTAAATGTAGAAGCAATAATTCATGTATGTTGATGGTATTTTGATAGGGGTTGTATTAAATCTGCATAACAATGTAGGGAGTATGGCCAGTTCTGTTAATAACCCTCCATGATTATGGAATATTGGACTATGTTTACAACTACGTTCTCTTAGTTCAGTGAGAAGAAATTTTTGTACCAATAATGATTTTAAAACTTATCATGTCTCCATTCTGTACTCTGAATAGCTACTACAAGGACAACAATATGTACTGTGTTAATTATTGGGGATATACTACTAATGCGTTTCAAACTGTCTTATTGTTATTTTTGTTTGTTTGTTTTTTCTTTTGGTGGTACAAGGGATGAAACACAGGACTTTGCACTTGTCAGGCAAGGACTTATTCCACTGAGCTATCTCCCTGGTCCCTTGTCATTACTTATTAAATGTAATATAAAAATAAAAAACTGTAAGTGATAAATTTAACCATCACAGCCACTTAGATGTTTATAAAAATTTATTATTTCTTATTCTTAATTATAAATAGGTATTCCTTCCAAATCTCTGAGTGGCTAAATATCTTATGGGCATGATTAAGCTAAATAATCTGGAATTGAGAGACAGAATAGTTTCACTATCCTAAAGTTACTCAGTGCTCTGATTATTCATCCTTATCCTTTACATTCTGCCATCCATTCACCACAGATTAAGCCAATGTGAGATCAGGATATCAAATATGAGCTTGCAAAAGCAGAATATCCCAGTCCGCACCCAAGAGCCAGCATCTGCTATGGGAAGATGTAGAAAAATTCACTGCAGAGAGGCCGGGAGTCAGACATGTCCAGCTAATCCAGAAGCTGAACATCTTTCCAGAGGAGCACAGTGGGTTCAATTCCATGGGCTGCAGGAGGAAGAAGCTGAGCATAGCAGCCAGACCTAGCCGGAAACATCTGGGAAAGATCAAATTAGGTAGATCTGGACCTGAATTTCAGTAGGCACTAATGGCATAACATCACCAAAGTTCTACACCAAAGATCATAGGACAAGATAACGAAGAAAAGGAGCCCCAGCCCACCCAGAATGAATGCACGAGACATTAGCATAGAAGAAAATTGGAATCACAGAGCTGAAATCTCTGAATTAATACATCTGAAGAAACAAATGCAAACACATATAGAGGAACTCAGATCTGAAATAACCAATGAAGTAGAAAAAAATCTCTGAATTAATAGTTTATGAAGTAAAAAAAGAAAATGGTAAAAGAATAGAGGAAATCAAATCAGAAATAACCTCTGAAGTAAAAAAGAAGACATCAGTGAATTAATAGCATCTGAAGTAAAGGAACAAATGCAGAAAGGTACATAGGAAATCCAATCAGCAATAATTTTGAAGTATAAAAAGAAAGGATAACTACAATGGAAGATTTAATAAATGCTTCTAAAGAAGACATTGATAAAAATTAGAGGAGAATAGAAAAATGATGAAATCCTTGGATGAAGAATGTAGGAAAGAAATAGATCGTACAAAGCAGTTTCAAAGAGATAAACAGGAAAATAAAATCTCAATCACAAGAAGGCAACATCGTATGAACAAAAGTAAAGATAGACTTTCAGATCTTGAAGACACAGTCACAGCTAACGAAAAGTTAAGAAATAATCTCTTAAAAACCACCAGGATGCAGAAAAAAATAATTCAACATCTGCAAGAAGATGCAAAAATGAACAACGTGAGATTAATAGGAATCAACGAGAAAGAGTCAATACAAGTGATATAAAAAGAATATGGCAGAAGTAATACCAAAATACTTCCCAAATATGAGAACACAATCTGACATTCAGGTAACTGAAGCAGACATAAGTCCAAATAATATCAACCTGACTAAAAACACTCCCACACACATAATAGTCAAAGAATCCAGCAGAAGAATAATATACTAAAAACTTCTAGAGAAAAGAAATAGATTACATTTAAAGGAAAACCCATCATAATAATGGCAGATTTCTCTGCACAAACCATGAAGTCCAGAAAAGCGTGAAGTAGGGTGCTTTAAGTCCTCCATGAAAACCAATTCCAGCCCAGACTGCTATTCCCCATAAGATCAAATTTCAAATATAAGGAAGAAGTGAAATACTTCCATAACAAAGAATGACTAAAGAAGTTCATGATGTCAAAGCCAACACTACACAGAGTACTAAAAATATTTTAGAAAGGGACCAAAATGACCCAAACTCCACGAATGACAACAAAAAGAACCCACCAAGTAGGACAACCAATTAACCACAGGAGAAAAAGAAGTAAACAATACTAGGTAAAAAACATGTCAATCATAAGTCAATATATTTTGATTATATCCACCAATGTAAATAGGCTTAATTCTCCACATTAAAGAAACAGACTGGCACAAAGGATTAGGAAACAAAATCCAACACTATGCTGTGTACAAAAACACATTTTACTCATAAAGAAATTCATAGGGTGAGTCAATGAATGGAAAAAAAATACTACATGCACAAGCATCTCAGAAAAAAAGCAAAGGTAGTAATCCTGTTTGCAGATAGTTTGAACTTCAAACAAAGATTGATCAAACAAAATAAAGGATAGTAAAAAATGTTTAGGGGAAAAATTTAAATGTAAGAAGTAACACTCATAAATATGTATGCATCCAACATGACAGCACCAAGCGATATAAGATAACTGTTAATAGACATGAAAAATCTAACACCCAATACCACAATCTTAACAAGACACCGTAACACCTGTTTATTCCAAAATGATAGGTCAAGCAGACAAAAAATTAGCTAAGAAGTAGCAGAAATGAACCAAATCTTGGAAAACTGGACATAGTGGACATATACACAGCGTTCCAACCAACCACTTCTGAATATACATTGTTTTCAGCTGCACACGGGACACGTTCTAAAATAGACCATATAATAGTCCATATGTCATTATTAAGTATATGAAAGAAAATAGAAATTATTCCATGCAAATTATCTAACCATAGTGCAATGAAACTGAAAACAAACGACAAAAGAAACCACAAGAACCCCAGAAACACACGGAACTTAAACAACTCCCTCTTCAGCCACCAGTAGGTTACAAGTGAAATTAAACAAGAAACCAAACAATATCTACAAGTTAATGAAAATTTAAACACAACCTACTAGAATTTATGGGATGCAAGGAGACAAGTTCTTAGAGGCAAATTTATAACTGTGAACTCACGAATTAAGAAAAGAGAATGGTACTGCCAACATCGCACTGTGATTATGGAATATTGGACTATGTATATAACTACCTTTTCTTAGTTCAATGAGAAGAAATTTTTGTACTAACAGTGATTAGAGAAATCATCATGCCTACATCCTGCGCTCTGAATAAATACTATGAGGACAACAATATGCATTGTATCAAATATTGGGAATACTCTACTAATGTGTTTTGAAACTATCCCATTGTTATTTCTTATTAAAAGCAATGAAAGAAAAAATAAAAAAAGAAAGCAGAAAGGGGACAAAGAAGTACTCTAATGCTGAACCTAAATCGTCTAGAAAAGGAAGAGCAAATCACACCCAAAGCTCAAAGATGAGAGAAAATTATGCAAGTTAGAGCAGAAATTAATTCTCTAGAGACAAAGAAAACAATATAAACATTAATTATTCAAAAGCTAATTTTTGAAAGTTTAAATAGAATTTATAAGCCCCTAGCTAACCTCACCAAAAAGAGGAAAGAAAAAAAAACGCAAAGTCAAGCAATAAGGAATAAAAAGGCGATATTACCACACACCCAGTAGAGATACAGAAGATCATTAATAGTTACTTTGAGAATCACTACTTTCACAGAATTGAAGACACAGATGACATGGGTTAATACCTAGGAAGGTACAATTTACCAAAACTTTATCAAGAAGGCATAAAAACTCTCAATAGCCAAATAACAGCCAATAAAATACAAAATGTAATAAAAGACCTACTGAAAAAGAAGGGCCCGGTGGGATGGCTCCAGTGGTCTAAAGCACCTGCTTGGGGAAGCTTGGGCAGCTTCAGGGACCACGGTTCAATCCCCGGCACCACATGCTGCGCCAGCCCTGCCCTCAGGGCAGGCTGAGCCGGCCATAAAAATAAATAAACAAATAAATAAAGTTAAAAAAAAATCTTATAAAAAAACAAACAAAAAAAACAAAACAAACAAACAAACAAAAAAAAACAAAGAAGGTCCATATCCTGATGGATCCATCACTGAATTCTGCAAGAAATTTACAAAAGATATAATCCCAATATTCCTCAAAATTCTCAATGAAATTGAAAAGATAGCAATCCTTCCAAAATCATTCTTGGAGGCAAGAATTATACTAACACAAATATCAGAGAATGGATCAACTGCAAAAGAGAACTACACGCCAAACTCTTGCATGTACATGGATGCAAATATCCTCAATAAAATCTTAGCAAATAGAATACAGTAAATCATGAACAACATTATACATCATGACTAGGTAGGATTCATTCGAGTAATGCAAGGACAGCTCTCCATGTGCAAATCTATAAATCTAATAAACTATATCAGTAGAGCCAAAGCCAAAAACCACATGATGATCTCAATTGATGTAGAAAAGGCTTTTGAAAAAGATCAGCACTCATTCATGTTTAAAGTACTACAGAAAATTGGAATAGATAGCCTCTGCCTCAATTTGATAAAAACCATCTATGACAATCCAACAGATAACACAATTCTAAATGGGGAAAAAATGAAGCCTTTTACTCTCAGATCTGGCACTAGACAAATATGTCATCTATCACCATTCCTATTCAATATAGTTCTGAAATCATTAGCTATAGCAATTAGAAAAGACAGAGAAATAAAAGGAATAAAAATAGGTAAAGAAGAAGTTAAACTATTGTTATTTGGAGATGATAGGATAATCTACTTGGAAGATCCAAAACCATCCACCAAGAAGCTACTAAAATTAATACAAAAATGCAGGACCATAGCAGGCTACAATGTCAACACCCAAAAGTCAATAGCATTCCTCTACACAGAAAACAAGCACATTGAGAAAGAAATTAGAGAAATAATGCCTTTCACAATAGCACCACAAGAAATGAAATACTTAAGAATTAACCTAACTGAAGAAGCAAAAGATCTATTCAGTGAAACTATAGTACTCTGGAAAAAGAGATTGTAGAGGATTTTTAGAAAATGGAATGATATTCCCTTTCCTGGATAGAAAGAACTGACATTGTGAAGACAACCATAATACCTAAATTGTTACACAGATTTAATGTAATCCTTATCAAAATACCATCAACATACCTCACAGACATAGAGAAGGCTTTCCTAAAATTTATTTGGAACCAAAAAGACCTAGAATAGCAAAGACAATCTTGGGCAACAAAGATAATGCAGGAGGCATTACCAATTACTGACCTAAAATTATACAACAAAGCTAGAGTGATAAAATCAGCATGGTACTGGCAAAATACAAAATAGACCTGAGAATAAATGGAATGCATTAGAAGATTCAGAAACAAATACAAACACACTCATGCACCTTATCTTTGACAAAGGAGCCAAACATGTTTACTGGAAGCAAGATAACCTCTTTAACATATGGTGCTAGATAAACTGACTCTCTTCATGTCAAAAACTAAAGTTTGATGCTTGTCTAATACCATACACTAAACTAAAGTCAAAGTGGATTAAAGATTTAAATTAAAAGAGAAACATAAAATCTCCTGGAAGACAAATTGAGAGAAATACTCCAAGACATCAGGTTAGGTAGACAGTTCATGGACAAAAGTCAAAATGCATATGTGACACTTGAGACAAACAACAACTGGGACCTCTTCTCACTGAGAAGATTTTGCACATCAAAAGAAATTACCAACAGAGTGAAAAGACAATCCACAAATTTGGTAAAAAAATTAACTAATAAGTATTCAAAGTTCTTCTACTTAGAATTTATAAAGAACTAAAAAACAATAAAGTCCCCAAATTCAAAGACCCAATCCAGAAATGGTCATCTAAGATGAAACACACTTCTCAGATGAAGAAATACTAGAAGTTTATAAGTACATGAAGAAATACTTCACATCTTTAGCCATCTGTGAAATGCAAATTTAAACAACACTTAGATACCATCTCACCTCAGAATGAATGGCTATCTTTTTTTAAATTTATTTATTTGTTTGTTTATTTATTTATTTATTTTTTCTTGTTTCAGAACTTTTGTGTGTTTATTTATTTATTTTTATGGCCGGCTCAGCCTGCTCTGAGGGCAGGGCTAGCGTAGCATGTGGTGCCGGGGATCGAACTGTGGTCCCTGCAGCTGCCCAAGCTTTCCTGAGCAGGCGCTTTAGACCAGTGAGCCATCTCACCGGGCCCCATGAATGGCTATCTTAAAGGAGTCAACCAACAATAAATGTTGGAGAGGCTGTGGGGAAAAAGGAACACTTCTCCACTGCTGGTGGGAATGTAGACTAGTACACCCATTATGGAATCAGTGTGAAGACTCCTTAGAAAACTAGAACCATAAATTTTATTTAATCCAGCTATCTTCCTACTGGGAATTTTCCCAGAAGAACTGAACACATCATATCATAGTGACGTTTGTGCTCCTCTGTTTATAGCTGGACAATATGTGATAACCAAATCTTGGAAACAACTAAAATGTTTGTAACCTGAAGAATGGTTGAAAAAGATATGATGTTTTTATACAGTGGAATATTGCTCAGCCACAAAGAATTATAAGCTCAAAGGCTTCATATATATAAGTGAATGTATCTTCAACATATACTCATAAGTGAAATAAACTAGAACTACATGTATAAATATTGATATTCTCCCTAGTGTAAGAACTCACAAGAAGAAATAAAAATCGAAAGGCACAGAACAGCTAAATGTAAATCAAGAACTTAAGGATTATACAATAAAGAGACAGACAGTAGAAAATTTAGGAAGTATGGCAGTGATGAAATCCATGCATTTTTATACAAAGGATCAATTAGAGAATGGTCCTCAGAATCTGCAACAGGTTTTTAACACTGAAAATAGCAATGTGTAATACTAAAACCAATCTTGGAATCGCTAGCATTCTAGTCTTTAGATGTGTGCTGCTTTTCATGTCATTTCAATTATTGCTATTCTCTCTCTCTCTCTCTCTCTCTCTCTCTCTCTCTCTTCCTCTCTCTCTCTTTCTCTCTGTCTCTCTCTGTCTCTCTCTCTCTCTCTCTCTCTGAAGTAAATATTTATTAAAAAAACAAGAAAGAGAATAAAAGAGAATAACAGACAAGGAAAAATGCCATAGGACTGAACTAGTATAATTTTGTATATGGTTAGATGTTTAAACTTTTGTGTAGATATGTGTAACTTTTTTATTGCATTATATAGGGATTTATTGGAATATCAATGATTGATGAAAAACACTGGTTCCATATTAAGTCTAGGGCACTTGATATTCAGAAAGACAGTGATGTTAAGCTCAATTATCTATGTTATAGAGTAATAGTGTCACTAAGCTTCTTTTTTGGAGGGTTAAAACTTAAGTTTGCAGATCAAATAATCAGAGAAAAAGAAAGGCTACAAGGATAGCCAAAATTTTAGCCCAGCCCTTTCAAGGTCAGTGAGGACTCAAGACATAAGAGAACCTGTAGTGTAACATTTTATAACTCAGCAGTGTCCCAAGTTTTTTGTTCAAGGAGATTATGGGGCCACAAAAGAAAGAGATAGATGATGTATAGTGTGCATAAGGAGAGTCACCAAGAAAGAAAACATTCTCTCAGGCTTTCACTGAGAGCAAAATGGTCAAGCAATGACCATGACTCATGCATATGGCTGATAATGACAAAAGTTCTACAAAGCACTGCACATGGTTGCAAGGTAAATCCAGAGGAGATTTCACTGACCTTTTCAGGTACAGAAGTTACATGCTTTATTATATAGTTCTTGCTTTAACTTGGCCTTAACCTTCCAGCAAAAAAAAATAAGTTTAACTATAAGGCATAAAAAATAAAGCCATATTAGTGTGTTGACCTGTAAAATGCTAAGGTCACCAGCTTCTCACATCACCAGTTCTGCTGATAACCTGTTACTATTGTGAAATAATGGACTATACATACAGCCTCTTTCTCTTAGTTAAATGAGAAGAAATATTTGTGCCAACAGTGTTTAGAAAAGTTATCATGTCTGCATCTTGTACTCTGAATAGCTACTGTGAAGACAACAATATGCATTGTATTAATTATTCTGGCTGTCCTAACATGTTTTGAAACTGTCTCATTGTTATTTCTTTTCTTTCCTTTTTTTTTTTTTTTTTTTTTTTTTTTTTTTT
>PVJA010041887.1:0-17626 GCA_004027025.1 Myocastor coypus | reverse complement strand
TTCCTTATCCACTCTGCAAGTCTACTTCTTTTAATTGGAGAATTGAGTCCATTTACATTGATGGTTATTAGAGAAGGAATTTGGCCTCCTGCCTGCTCCACCTCACTGATGCAAGAGCTTGGGTAGCGCATCAAGATATTTTAGGCACACTTTCCATATCCTTTTTTTGGAAATATCTATTCATAGATAAGAAATGAAATAATTGTTTTATTTAGTTGTTACATTTCTGATCCTTACTATTTGTTCAAAGAAGAAACCACAAAAATGTGCATCATACAAATCCCCTTGAAAACTCCAATACTAGCCGGGCGTGGTGGCGTACGCCTGTAATCCCAGCACTTGGGAGGCGGAGGCAGGAGGATCGGTGCGAGTTCGAGACCAGCCTGGGCTACAAAAGTGAGCTCAAGGCCAGCCTCAACTGCATAGTGAGACCCTGTCTCAAAAAGACAAAAAAAAAAAAAAAGAAAACTCCAATACTGAGCGCCATATATTTCTCTGTACAGCTTTCTCTTCCAAGAAGAAAATTCTGTACTAAAGGGTAAGAGTAAGAAGCATACATATACATTTATCTTTGTTTACTTCTAGTACTATAGAAACTTACCTTTCACATAGCTTTTTAAAGATTATACTAAAAGTAAAATGTCTTACTTTAGAAATATTAAAATGTAACGTATGTATGTCTTACTCTTCTCTCATTGCGGAGACATCCAAAATGAATGAAGGAAAGATTCATTTAGCTCACAGCTACTGGAGGTTTCAGTCTATATTTGACTGGCCCAAGGCTGAGTGGAACAGGGCAGAGAGCATCCAGTCCATGGCAGCAGAACAGCAACAATCGCAACAGAGGCAACCGACCAACCAGGGCAACAGAGAGCAACAGAAAGAGTCTGTCTCTCTGTCTCTCTTTATGTTACATTCGGGCACTCTGACTTAGCCTCTCTGCCACACCCGTAATCCCATCAGTAATAAGACACACAATCCCAGTGAATCATGAGTCAAGTCTCAAACTCTAGAAGTCCCTGCCTGTGATTACATGAGGCTTTGGGAGGACAACTAGAGATAAACCGTAACACTATATAAAAAAATACTAATTTTTTTCTGATTTTGTGAATAACATGTTTGATATTTTGCTGGTGGTTGCATTAAATCTGTAGATCACTTTTGGTATATGGTCACTTTATTTATTTATTTATTTATTTATTTATTTATTTATTTATTTATTTGTATTTAGTACAGAGTCTACGGGATCTCACTACACAGATTGGACTCTGGTCATTCTCTTGTTTTTCAGCCTCCCAAGTGTTGGGATTACAGGCAAGCACCACCAAGTCCAGTCTCATTTACCACCTCCCCAAGGGCAGTACCAGCACTGTATGCCAGAGATAGAACCTGGTCCCTGTAGCCTGCATAAGCAGGCACTTTAGTCTGCTGAGCTCTCTGGCTGGCCCAATACCTTAACTGTGGTAAACCTGCCAGTCTAAAGGGAGCTTATTTGATCTTTGAGTGTCTTCAACTTTTTTCTTAGTATTCTAGACTCTTTTTTTTTTTTCCTGCAGAAATTTTCCCTTCCTAAATTAGATTTATTCTTAGGCTTTTAGTTTGTTTGATGCCAAGAAGAGTGGAATTGTTCTCATGACTTTTTCTAAATTCTCTATTGGTGTACAGAAAAACTATTACCCGGAATAAACAGTAAAACTCTTAGCCAAGTATGGGGCATACACCTACAATACTAGCATTTGTGAAGTTAAGCGAGTCTGGACTTCATAGTGAGTTCAAGGACAATAGGAATAACGTAGCAGGAACCCATCTCCAAACCAAAAACAAAACACACGACTTTTTATGTCTAACTTGTATACTGCTAGACTGTTAAATTTGTTTATCAGATCTTAAGGTCTTCTGGGAGAGTGTTCTGGGTCTTGCAAGTATGAGGGTAATGTCTTGTCATTTTCCTATTTTTATTTTTAATCCCTTTTTATTTCATGCTCTTGCCAAATTTGAGCATGCAAAATTTTAAGCATTATATTGAAAGTGGTAATAAGAGTAGATGTCTTCGTCACTCACTTGATTTCAAGTGAAATACTACCAGTTTTCCCCTTTTGTGTGATATAGCCTATGGATTTGTCACATGAAGCATTTAGAATGCTCAGGTAAAATCTTGTGTATCTAGCAAGATCAAGGTTTTTAATTTTTTTAATTTTTTTTTTATATTATAGCTGGCTCACTTTCCCTGGGGAGGGGTGTGGCTGGGGCAGCCTGTGATGTTGGGGATCAAACTGTGGTCCCTGAAGTTGCCTAAGCTTGCCTAAGCAGGCATTTTAGACTGCTGAGCTATCTCACTGTCCCAAGGCTTTAATTTAGAAGACAGATTGAAGCTTGTTTAACAACCCTGAGATTATGACTTGCATGTCCAAGATTATCAAGTTATTTTTTTAACCTGATTCTATTTGTGTGGTACATTGTGGTCTTTAATTTTTGAATACTAAAAAATTGTTGTATCCCTAAAATTAAACCAATTTAATTACAGTGTTTGATGTTCACATTGTCATATTGATCTCAGTTTCAAATAATTTATTGAAGATTTTTGTGTCAGTTTTGAAATGTTTTAAAGAGCATTTGTTACTAGGTCTTTTTTAAATGTCTGGTGAAAATTAGCGGTGAATCTGCCTGATAGTAAGCTTTTCTTTATTGGAAGACTTTATAACTGAATCTCTTTGCTTACTATTTATTTCTTTCATTGTTTTATATCCTTCTTGTCCAATTTTTGTAGGTTGTATACATTTGGAATTTAGCCACTTCTTCTAAATTTTCAATTTCCTAGAATAGCAATTGTCAAAGTAAGCCCTAATGGTAGTGTGAATTTCAGTGGCATCTTTTGAAATATATTCTTGTTCCTCTTAAGTTTTATTAATTTTCATCTTAATTGGCTTTCCTGTAACTGGGACAAAATATGTGGCATGAACTACTTAAAGAGGAGAGGTTAATTTTTTTTTAATCAGGACCTGGGTTCAAACTCATGAACTTGTGCTTGCCAGGCAGGCACTTGTGCTATGGAGCTATCTCCCCAACCCCAGGAGAGGTTAATCTTTGCTTGTGGAACTTAGAGGTTTACTCAGTGGTTAGCTGGCTCAAAAGGAGAAACTATAGTACAGAGCAGTGTTGTGGAGGAAAGGTACTCAAATCAAGGCAGCTGGACAAATACATTGATAGGAAGAACTTCCTCTTGATCTTATTTTCCAAACACATAAGACTCTTGGAGGCCATATTTGACGTAAACCACAACTCCCCTTTTGTTCTTTATCTCTTCCTTCTGTCCCTTCCTTCCTTCCTTCCTTCCTTCCTTCTTTCTTTCCTTCCTTCTTTCCTTCCTTATTTCCTTTCTTCCTTCCTTTCTTTGTTTCTTTCCTCCCCCACCCCATACTCTGCCTCCCAGAGTTGAACTCAGGAACCTTGCATCTACCAGGCAGGCCCTTGTGCTGCTTAGATCTCTGTATCCCTGGCCATAAATCATAATTTTCTGTCCCTGCTTTGACCAAAAGTACTCATATCCACCCTATTACATAAAATGCTTTTAGTCCTCCTCTAAGATCTATCACTCTTCATAGTTGCAGCAGTGCTGAAGCATCTAAGCTCAAATTTTCTGAAATTCAAGGCCAAGCCTTAGTTGTGAAGGCCTGGAAGAAAGAGAGAGACAGAGAGAGAGAGAGAGAGAGAGAGAGAGAGAGAGAGAAAGAAAAAAGGAAAGGAGGACAGCTAAATACTTGCAACATGCAATGACACAGGACAAACATTTTCATTACAAACAAGAGAAAAAGAATGATAGAAAGGAACTGGGATGCCAGAAAGAATGTAGTCTTTAATTTTTGAATGCTAAAAAATTCTTATATTCCTAAAATTAAACCAATTTAATTATAGTATTTCATGTTCACATTGTCTTATTGATTTCAATTTGAGAATAATTTATTGAAGACGTTTATGTCATGTTTATCAAGGATATTGGCCTACAGTATTTATTTAAGCTTTTGTCATTGTGACATTATCAGATTTTGTTATCATCAAGATACAGTCTCTCTAGCACAAGTTTTAATGCCCCTACATCCAGTACCAGAACTATTGATAATATGTGCTCCCTAATGGGTTTAGGCATATGTGCTGTACCTGTTATGGGCTGCAAGCTGCAGATCACATGGTCCCTGACTTTATGGCTCCATTCATGGCCCGCAGCTGTCCTCAGCAGGCCATGAAAATTTCTGCCATCACTGATTTTGCCTCTACTTTGGTTAAAATGGAAAATGCTTATAAATTTTTGAAACTTTTTTTCAAAGATTAACTTCTTGTTTGATTTATCTTTTGCATTGTTCTATGCTATATTTCATTAATTTCTGCTTCAGTTTTCTTTCTTTCCTTCTACAAAGTTTAGGTTTTGTTTGTTCTTGCTTTCCTACAATGCTGAGAAGCATTACCAGCTTATTTGCTAGAAAGCTGTGTGTTTCTGTGATATAGGCATTCACAGGTAAAGGCTCCAGGACAGACGTGTCTTCTTCCTACTCCATAGACTCTGATATTTGGCCTCAATGCTTTTAAATTCCTGTAAATGTTTAGTTTTATTTGAACATGTTTTCAGTACATAATGAATCTGTTAATTTTGAGAATTTGAAAGACATACCTCACCCATCTTACTTCTTTTTAAAAATCCCATCAGCTTGCACTCCATCCTCTACTTCCTCCATTCCTTGGTTTTCTGTCCTTTAGTGAAAGTTGTATTTTCCTGTTTCCTGGGCTGAGTAAAATTTCTATTTTCAGTTTTGCTTTTGAACAGTTTTGTTACTGGTTTCTATAGTGGTTACACCAGTTCATATTTCCATCAATGATTTCAGAATATCTTTTAATTTCTCCCATTATCTGTTAAATACCTCATCTTTTACAAAGTAAATCTTAGTCTCCGTCTGTTTGCACAACTTCTCTCCCTGTTTACTTCCAGTTTTATTCCACTGTGATATGACAAAATGCTTTAGTAATCTAAAAACCTTCTATTTTAGAAGACTTATGACTTGAAATATACACTTTATTATACAGAAGGCTTACAAACTGTTGGACAGAATTTGTATTCTTGGTAAATTGGATTAAGTGTGTTGCAGAAGTCTGTTCAATTTATTTGACAAATAGCGTTGTTTAAGATCAAAATTTCATTTTTGAACACTTGTCTGGATCACCTATCTGTTGGAAGAAGGCTACTCTGTCACTCCTGTTAACTGCTAGTCGTTGTATGTTGACACAGTCTGTGGTCACAGGTATTTTATGGAGTCACTGGTCACTACCCGTCTGGCTTTATTACTTTCCTATTTTTCTGACTGAGATGAAATAAGCATCTTTCCTTTGCCACAGCCCCCTGACAAAGTGTTCCTGCCTTTGGGTTGTCTGCTTTACAATGAACTGTATGCCCTCAAGCCATGAGGTACAGTTAAATGTCTCATCCTTCAAATACCAACTACTGAGAATTATGACCAAAAGCTCAGAACACTCACCAATACTCTATTATAACTTTCCTGGACATATATATTTGTCCATTGTGAACAGAAATTTTCAATTATCATATGTTTTTATTGTTGTTCTAAGAAATGTTATGTTTTTTAGACAGGGCCTTGCTGTATAGTTTATGCTGGCTTTGAACACACTTTGTATCCAAGGCTAGCTTTGAACTTGCCACAGCTCCTCCTGCTTAACCTTCCAAATGCTAGAATCGTAGCCCTGAGTCACCACACCCAGCTTTTAACAATGTTTAATGTCATTTGTCATCTCTTTAAAATACATTTGCCTTGAAATCTGCTTTGTGAGATACAAGCTTAACTGTTCGCTTACTTGGCTCCATTTGCATGGAGGATATCTTTCTCATCTTTTGTTTTCAATCAGTTCAAGGAGAGGTGTTTCTGACAGAAGTCAGGATTTGAACTTGCAAAAAATATAATCTGAAATTCAATAGACTTCAGTTTGTATATTAAGACAATTTGCGTTCATAGTATTATTGCTTGGTATGTACCAACTTCTGTCATTGAGCTGTTGTTCTGAAGTCTGATTATTCCTCCCTATTTGCTCATCCACTCTTTTTCTATGTTAGGGTAATTGAAAATAGATTTTGCAGTGCAGACTTAGCCTCTGCGAGTTTTTAACGTTAATCTTTGAAAATCTTTATTTCTCTTTATTTTTCAAGGATTACTTTAGGGAATATAAATCTTGTTTGTGAGTTATTTTCCTTTAGAATGTCTACTGAGAAATGTGCTATTGATTTGATGAGGTTTTCCTTCATAGGTGACTGGGCAACTTTTTCTCAGGTTATTGATATTATATTTGGTTTGAAATTCTCTCTCTCTCTCTCTCTCTCTCTCTCTCTCTCTCTCTCTCTCCTGCTTATATTTATTCTGTTGGTCTCCTTCTATTTTCTTGGAATTCACTGATCTATAAAAACTAATTCTTAACGTTGTAATTTTTTACCCTGCACTTCATCCATTTCAATATCTTTGTAGTCATTTACTAAATAACTATAAACTTTCATAAGAATCACGTTGCTTTTTAAACATTTCTTCTATTTTCTTATTTGTGTATCTGCTGCCTTTGCTATCTCTTCCACTTTCATATAAGGATTTCCTTATGGAATAGCCTACTCTTTATGTGTCCTGGGATATTTTCTCCAAGTGACTTTCAGAATATATTTTATGTTACTTCTCGTATAGTGTTCAGTTTACCTTAACACAATACGTACTGCGTTTGATGTCATAGTTCTGTTTCCTCTTTAGAACTCAGAAGACTATGATTTTGTATTAGATGAGGACCTTGCTTTAAAGATAGTATAATACACCACACACTCCTTATTATTCCTCTGTGATCACGACACCATGTATTTTCTAAAATATTTTTGAGGCGACCTGTGAGGAAGCCTCTTTGGAGAAATTCTGTTATCTGTTTCTTGTTTTGCTATGTTGCTGCTAGAGGACTGGATCCAAAGGGATGCATGCTTGGGCTCCTTATAGTCATGCTTATTTGCATCCTTGTTGGTAGTTTCTTTTATAAATCTTCCCTGTTTCTGTAAAGATTTTTCAGAGCTGTGAACATGGCTCTGTAATAAGTGTACCATGATGCATCACATCCTATATGGGGCTGAATGTAGTGCAGCCAGAATGCCTGTCCAGTGCACTCAGTGTCATGGGTAATGTAGGTACCACAGGCAATTTTGTGAATGAATAATTATAACAACAACAAGCACTGTGAGTAGAATGTAACAGTACATCCCCATTCCACCATCCACAATGTAACACACTACACAAGAAATGATGAGGCAGAAATAATATAAGCTAATACTTTCAAAACTAATGACTTCCAGTTAATTGAGGCTGTAGAAAATAAATGGACACAAGCAAGAATATGGAACATTATTCAAAATATAAACAGGGAGAAAATAAAACAAAGGTAGAAAGTGATGGGTCAACATTCTGAACTGACAGTGCATACGAGTCCTTCAGACATTTGAGAGGCAGAGGAAGAAAAAGTGCAAGGCCAGCATCAGCCCCAAAACCCCACCCTAAAACAAAACATCAAAAGGGTTGGCGATGTAGCTCAGTGGCATATTAATCCTAGGCCAAACACACACACACACACACACACACACACACACACACACACACATAGCATATAAACAGGCACACAGGAAAGAAAAAAGATAAATAACAAAGGCTAATAATATAAGAACACAAAATCAGAATTATTAGAAAGAGATGAGTAATACAATCATACCAAGTGTAGTAAAGAGTAGATCAAAGCTTGAAGAAAAAAAAAAAAAAGACTAAAAACCTTCACAAGCCAGTTCACAAATGCCAAAAAGGAAAAAGTTTTATAGAAAATTGAAACAAATGTGTCTTCTACCTTCGTTGAGTTTGCAGAGAAGTGTGGATATCTATTATTCATGCCTATTTGCGCATCTTTCTGTGCCTTCTGGGTCTATGGACACACCACGGAGAGCAAGTTGGAAATTATTTACCACATTTGCCTTTGATGTTGTTCAGTAGGCTGATAGCTGGGGTGGGTTTTGGCCAGCGATGATTTTAGTGATTGTAAGCTTCTCTCTCATCAGTATAAAGTAGCATGAGAAAAAGAAGTCTTATTAGATGGAATTCATTTCCAGCATATTAGTCCAGCTAACTCTCTGGAAATGTCATCAAGTTCTGTTATAGATTTGAATGGCAGGTATTGATTCAAAAGCCCTTTTAGACAGGGTAAAAACAAATAGTCCCAAGGCCGTGGGGCACAGTTAGTTTCTTACAGCTCACTTCTCGCCGCCTCAGCCTTCTGGGCCACAGTCCCTACATGCAATGATGCATATGTTTTCAGTGTTCTGAGACAGCTGTCTCACATCCCCATATCCAGCGATGCTATCAGACCTGAACTGGCCTGCACAGCCAGGAAGCAAGAACTCGTGCGCATCGCAGTCACTCCCCACCCACACTGCTGCTGAGCTTCCTCATCTCTATGATCCGCAGTGACACTATTTCCTTAATAGAGGGCAATCTCTACTGTGAACGCACATAACAGGATTCTAGATTGTTCATGTCTTGTGCAAATCTCTGGCCTAATAATCTGCGGTGGAGCTGTGACCCAGATACCATTGCTGGGGAGTAGTAGCAAGTAGAGACCACACATTAACAGAAAAAAAAAAGTAAGAAAGTATTTCTTACAAACTCTTATCAAAGCACCATCCATGAGAGTCAAGTGATTACCTGCATCACAGGGGCCAGTGAGGTGCCTTGCTTGAGTTGCACAGCATGACGTCGTGGGGTTGAGCTCAGTGTCTAACACTTACTTTACGTTCTGTGTGACCCAGCTGTTCGTTATCACTTTCATCGCCCTTCTTTCTTGAGCTGCACACTTTTTCTAGTCACAGGTTTCATAAGCTCACAATCTTACACTAACCAAAACGAGTGAAAAACAAAGGTCGCCAGAGAGCTTCTTTGATGAATGCGTACATAATGGTGGAATCCGAGATTTTAAAATTGCCAACATAAAGAAAACTACTTGCAAAAATTATACCTAGATTTCTATGAAAATTACAGTTTTCTGTAAGAGGAGGTAACCATGTTTGCGACTGATAAGTATAATATTTTTTGATTGGCTATCCAAGGAGACCATGGAACCCTTAAAATTGCTTTTGCCCCCTGGAGACTAAGGTAAAGGATAAGCCTTTGGCGTTTTTCAGAAGAAAAAAGAAAAGCACGAACTCAGAGAAAAGAAACAACTGGGCTGGCTTGATAGCTCAGCAGACTGAAGCGCCTGCTTAGGCAACTGGGTTTGATCCCCAGAGGACCCTGTGAGCCCCGCCCCTGAGGTGTGCTGAGACAGCCATTGAGACAGGGCGGGGTAGTGTGAGCCTGTAATCCCAGTACTTTGGGAGACTGTAAACAGGAGAATCACTACAAGTTCGATCTGTGCAGTGAGACCCCTGTAGACTCTGTCCTAAATACAGGAAAGAAGAAAAAAAAAAAGAACAGAAACAGCTATTGAGGGCCACCATTTCATCAAAAATGTCTATACTGAGAGCATTAATCTTGGTGACTGACTACATTTCTAAATTTAAGATGCTTTTTGGCTTTACCGACATTTGTCTCGAACGTTTAGGAGATGTTGCACTTTACAATGAGCCACTCGCTCCCTTTGCCAGCTAGCGTCATGTCTCCATAATCTGACAAATAACAGAGGCTACTGAGGCCTAATTTTTAGAGAAGATGAACGAATGTCTATTTTATAGAATCCAAGCTGGTGAATGTGCTGCCGTGAACAAGGAACAACACTTGTTTTTGCAGGAAGTATTTTTCACGATGTTACACCCAAGGCTGCCTTATGTGTACTCTGCCAATCAACAGTGCTTCTGCAGAACCGTAAGATAGTTTGAATGATTACATTTAGCAAAACTGCATTAGTCACCTCGTGTTGCTATATGCATGGAATGAGCAGATTCCTTGACTAGATGGCTCTCTGGTTTCAATATTTGGGTCACAGTACTCACTGCTGAAAGTGAGATGTCATCTGTACACTGTGTCATCCTTAGACAAGCGCTAACTAGCTGAAAACAGTCATGCAAACTTAACAGTGGTTTGCAGGATGTGATTAAAATTATCAACCACTATAGAAAACATGCTCTGAAGTCACATCTGTGACAGTAGCTCAGTGAGGAGTGGACCTAGGGCACATTCAGCATCTCTTATACACGGAAGTGAAATGGCTTTCTAAAGGGAGATCACTTTCCAGAACTTATAATTTATGAAGTCTGCCTCAGAGATTTATTTTAGACAAGTTCTTTTCAGTGACACTGAGTGGGTCACAAAATTTGTTTCCCCATGTGATATAATCCATCTGCTCAATGAACCCAATCTGTCACTGCAGATAAGTGTGTTCACTCATCAGGTAAAGATGCTATCTTTAAAGTCTAAGTAGAACAATGGGGGTAATGAACAAGCAGTGAGGTTTTTCGATGTGTTACAAATATTAGGGAAGATTTTAAGAGACTGTGTTCTAATTCCTGTGCTCCAACTGGCTCATCATCACTAAGCTCAGATTTCAAAAGAATTTGACCATGATTCTCAGCTACAAATCACTTCCAAAACAGGAATGAACAGATCTGTAACTCATTTGCAAATAAGCTGAGTTAATCAATTTTATCCATGTGAAAAATAACAATCAGCTTCTTGAACTAATAAATGATAGTAGTCCTAAAAATGCCTGACACAGCTGCAAATCTCCATATTGCTCTTGGTTAAACTCAAGGCCGAGTGTCCTGAGAATGACACAAAAGCAATAAAAACCCTACGTACACTTGTAAAGCAAAGTATCCTGTAGTGAGAGCAACCAAAATGAGGTGGGCAACTGGACGTGGGCAACACATTTCACTTGCCACTCTCTTGGCTCACCTTCAGATGGGCCATCTTATTGTAGAGAAAGATCAGATCTTCCACATAGTCTGTATCACGGTGAATTATATCATTATTTCACTATACGTTGCAATGTAACAATAATATAAATAAACAACAAAAGTGATGCTTTGGAGTTATCCTAAATACATCCATCTTCCCCCTATGGAAAAATTGTCTTTAAGGAACTAGTACATTCCTCCAGAAAGGATAGGGACTGTGTGTCTTACTTAATCTACTTGAATCAGTCACGTGTATTGCCAATCTTTTAAAAGAAAAATCAGACTCTACCTCCTTGTATATTCCTGAGCCCTATTCCTATTGTATAGATTCTTCTGTGGGTCTGTTACAGTGGTACTCCAGTTGGGCCACACAGGTCTTTCCCTCCTTTCCTCTCTTTCACTATATCTCCTCTTCCTTCATCACTCATGCTGTTCCTGCACTCCTGTTGCATTTCGGCCATGGATTTAGAGGCAATTTATTTGTTCTGTCCCATCCTCTTTTGATAACCTCAATTTTTGAGTCTTTCCTTATTTTCTTTTCATAGTACCAGAAATTGATCGTGGAACCTTGTGCTTACTAGGTGGGCACTTATGTTACTGTGCTAGCTCTCCAGCCCTTCAAATCGTTCCTCATAGACAACTGTGTTCCTTACAACACTCACTTCACTAAGTAACAGTTCTCTAGCTGTTCTGATTACACATGAGAAAATATGAACTACTCTGTTTGCCTCTATTCTACCACTCTGGCTTCCTTTCTCAAAATTCTACATGTTGAACAAAAATCTAGAGTCTCTGTAATTTCAAATAGGTATATTATGTGTGTGGTAAGCTTAAGGATTTTGTGCTTGAGCTATGGATACACTGAACAAAAAGAGTTGCTAGCAACTGGCAAGATTTATTAAGTAGTGTTGGCACATGGCTTTATTATAGAAAAATCTCTTTCAGCAGAGTTTACAGAGATGGCAGCATGAATTCATCACTCAGAAAAGGAAAAGGTAAAGGACTCCCTAGAAAGCAAGAGACAATAACAGGGGCAAATGTATGCAGTGAATGCAAAGCATCAGCAAGGTCTTAAGGCAAGGATAGGGCAGAGGTTGGAGGGGCACTGGTGGGTAAGCATTTTCCATACTTGCCATTTTTATATCTTTCCACTTCGAGCTGTAGTTTTAAGACTATAAAATTTTCACTAATTGGCTAAACTATGTTTATTGGGATTATATTTAAAATAGTTTCTTGTGAAGAGATTTAAGTTTGGCATTGATGAGCATATAGAGTCTTGGCTACTGCAATCAAGTGGAAAAATATCAGCTACATTTAGGAACATACAGGGGTTTTCTTTATCCTACTTATGTAACAACCTCAGAAGAGCATAAGTATGATTCATTTGTCTTTTCAATTTACTGAATTAAAATGTACTGACAAGCAGAAAAGAGTCTCAGTTTATAGAAGATACATCATGTTATTTTCTCATTGATAAATCTACCATCTGACAGTATGAAATCTTTTATAAAGATGGCATGATAAAAAAAGAATTTTTAAGCTATAGCAAAACAAAGTTAGATTATCAGTAAATTATAAAGCTATTCCCTAAACCACAATAGTCCAGCTAATGATTAGATGAGATGTTTTTGGCCGTTCAATTCTTTGCATGCTCAATAATGAAGTAAGTTTTAGCACTTTAAAAGGAAATCAAAATGACTAGCATGAAATATTATTTATATAAATTCTATAAATTATGAAGGAGGAATATGCATTAAATATTATTTTATGACATGTCTTCTGAAAACATCAGTTGTGCAGAGAGGCATTGAAATTGTGGCATAGATGAACTAGAGAAACGAGCACAGCAGTGCAATGATAATTATCCATGAGCTGTCCTTGTGATGTGGCAAGGCTCTAAGTATTACTGACAAATCGGATTTCTTCTACATAAATCACCAAGCAAATACGCTGCCAAAAAAATGAAGTGTTTGGAACGTTTGGGGCAGTAAAATGATTAGAGGTATATAGATTGTTTTATTATATAATGCATGCTAACATCAAGATTTTAGAGTGATAAAATATGGTAATGACATTTAAATATAGTGAACCGTGATTACCACTGAGAAAAAAACATAGCCAATATAATCACAGAAACCGGAGACTTCACACATGAGTAGGACTCAGCAGTTCCTGGGCCCGGCAGGATGGTTCAGTGGTCTAAAACGCCTGCTTAGGAAAGCTTAGGTGGTTGCAGAGACCTCGGTTCAATCCCCGGCACCACATGCTGTGCCGGCCCTGCCCTCAGGGCAGGCTGAGCTGGCCATAAAAATAAATAAATAAACAAATAAAAGTTCTGAAACAAGAAAATAAAATAAAATAAAATAAAGGAATCAGCAGTTCCTTTCTTCCCTCATTCATAATACTTCATTCAACCGTTTATTTCCTGTAGCAGAAAATAGTTCAGCCAGAGTGCTATTTGGGAAACAAAAAAGTTCTATTCATATGTTTGTGTGATGGCTGGGGAGATGTCCTGGAGCTTTGCCTCTCCCTCTCGCTGATGGAGATAACTACAAAGAGCTTGCCACTCATGGGGCGCGTTGAGCTCCTGTTGCCACATGCTGTAGGCCTACGTGTTTACAAAATAACTGCGCATGCAGTTTTATCACTGTCAGTTTAATGATGTGTAGAGTGTCACAAGTGCCTTCACAACCTCTTTGAAACGTCTGTAAGTTTGTGGAAATACTTGGCAGAGAGTTAGCATGAATGGTACAAGGGAGTCAAAGGGCTTTTAGATATGATAAGAGCAGAACTAGAAGCAGTAATTACTTGAGCATGCATTTGTTCTACTGGTATACTGATCTATTTATGGCCCATTTTTAAGTATGATATTAGTCCTTTTTCAACAGACAATGGGATTTTTCAACATCTATTATATATATATATATATATATATATATATATATATATATATAATCTGTAGCATAGTATATATGCATAACATGAAAATTCTGAGGAAAACAACATGAATTCCAAAACCAAATTTTGCAGCACTCCAAGCAGCACACTCAGAAGAGGCATATAATTTTGCTGTTTAATTTTGCTCTAAGTGGCAGGAACAGAGGGGAGAAAGCTGATGAATTAGAAAATTTGAGAAATTAAAGGACAAAAGCTTACCTTAATTGCTACTTATAAAAAACATATGACAATTATATTTTAGAAAATTTCCAGAAAATAGTTGCCCCTAATCAGAGATAACACCTTTCAAAAAATGTAAATGCTCTTCAAAATTCAGTAAGATTTTAAAAATACAGTTACTGTGAAGGAGCTATCGCACTCCATATGATAAATGTGAGTTCTTCAGGATTTCAAGAGGAAAACATGCACAAGAGGAAAACTATGATAGAAGAGATAAAATTTGTTGGGTTTTTTGTTTTTTGTTTTTTGTTTTTTATCTTTTTGAGACAAGGTCTCGCTATGCAGTTGAGGCTGGCCTTGAGCTCACTTTTGTAGCCCAGGCTGGTCTCGAACTCGCGCTGATCCTCCTGCCTCAGCCTCCCCAGTGCTGGGATTACAGGCATGAGCCACCACGCCTGGCTTAGAAGAGATAAAATTTGAATTATAAATTTATGTAACTTTTCAATCATTTATTTATTTATTTATTTATTTATTTATTTATTTAATGTATTTTAGCACAGTGTCCAAAAGGTCTCACTGCACAGATTGGACTGGTAGTGATCCTCCTGTTTTCAGCTTCCCAAATGCTGGGGTTACAGGCATCTGCTACCACACCCAGCCTCAGTCACCATCTCTGCACACCCTTGTGCGGGGCTGGCACAGCACACGACCAATTTCTGAAATGAGTTTTCCTTATTTTATCTACCAGATAATCTATTGACTGTGTAAACTTAATCTTAACAAAACAAAATATTTACAGTTTTAGGGAAATACAATTCCACAGTAGGGCATTGTTTTCACCTGTGGATATAAAATTCAAAGCTGTGGAGTTTTACTTGCATGATTTCAAGAACAGTGAATCTTGAAAAAATATAGGAAATATTTTATACTGAAAAATTTTTGGAATAAAGTAAATAGCTGATTACTAGCATTTTTGTAAACTTCTTCTATATGCCTTCAGTATAAAAAAAAAAAAAAAAAAAAAAACTTTCATTTTGTTTCTCAGAAAATGTTAGCTAATATAACACTTTGTTTAGAGACCGTATATTTCCCTTTATTGTTTTTCTTGTCTGGAGTATCTTTTAATTTTCCTTCTTTAGCTAATCCTTTTTAACTCAGTCAAACCAACTTTATAAACTTCCACAAAAGAGGATCTAAGAATTTTTGTAGTCGAAATCACATTCCTGGATCTCACCGAATATTCCCAAAGGGGCAAAAATAGCTACAATCTTTCTTGAGCTTTGAAATTAGAGCATGATGAAAATTCAGTGCTGAACTGAAGAATTTCTTGAAGGCTTAGTTTCATATTTTTAAGTTTCCAACATGCACACTTCTCATTTCTATAATAACATTTCAGTGTTATGTGAAACAGATGAAGAAAATCACCTTAAAATCTCTAAACTTTGGAAGTAAACATTTGGATAGGATGAAGATTAAAGAAGAAAATATTTTATGGACAAATCTGCACCCTCTCATAAAAACACTTTTCTTCAATGAAAGAAAATCATTTTAAAACTATAATAACAAATACAAAAGCTGATGGGTCCTGATTTTACTGCACGGCTTCCAAATGGGATTAAAATAACTCAGATATCAGGAAACTCTCTTAAATTAAAGTGAGAGTATTATTTGCTAGTGTAGTGAAGTTTAGAGCATTATTTTTAAAAGAGATAATACAGAAGACACTTCTAACATAAGAGATAATTTATCCCATACATCAAATTTTATGTAAAAAAATTAAAGGAACACAAAAATATGTTGTTTTAACAATAGCAGCTGCAATGGCAGGTATTGTTCCAGAACAAATTTCTTCTTAGCATAATAGAAAATGATTTTGTTTCAAAGATCTTCAGTCAAGACTGAAATCTAAATAAAAACTTTAAAAAGCAAAAAAGAATGAAACCTTAGTTAACAAAATTCTAATTTTCTCCCAACTGACTAGAAAAATAACTAGAAAAATTAATCATACATAGGCCAAGTGCCAATGTAACAGATTTCTTAAAAATTACATAAGATATCTGTAAAACTTAAATTTCCTCTCCAGTGAAGGCACAGACCCCTCAGCAAATAGAAATTGCACTTACACTTTTAACTACCATATTCTTAGAAATGAGTTACAATCTGCCTGGTTAGAACATGTTCTTTATTTCGAAGTACCCATCCATAGAGTAAAATCAAGGAAACTAAAACTCCTGTGTTCATGTTCTGCAAGGTCATAGTTTAGAAATGAAGTGGGGGAGTTCCAATCGCGTGTCTCTTCATTGGCTATTCTCTGGCAGCAAGCATGAAGTCTTCAGTGTCTCTGTTCTTTAGGGGGGATGTCAGTATTCCGTGTGCCATCATAGCACAGACTAGAGTGGTGCTGGCCTGACAGAACAGGCCTACAAAGAATAACTCTGGCAAGAATGAGACCCTTCATGATAAGTGCTGGGATGTACACCCACAGCAATGAACTAAACTGAAGAGGCCGGGCCTTAGCAGTCTTTGGAGAGCTGGAACACCAGGACGGAGGACGGACCTCAATGGAGTCAGAGGTACAGCCGGCACTAACAAGCACGACTGCAGGCCAGTTCACATGTTTTGCCCCCTGAAAACCATTACCAGTTGAAGATAAAAATGTGAGATTTAACAACTCAGCATGGTAAACTGTAACCTGAACATGCAAAGAAAGAAAAATGTTACCAGACTTCAGAAAAATATTCTGTTATAGAGACCCACTGATCCCCATCTAGCAAGCCAAGACAACCTAATATGTTGAGCTCAAGGGAATACACAACCTCAATCTCCCTCTCTCTCCTTTCAACATTCCTTGGACTCACTTTTGCAACCTGAAGCAGAAGTCAAAGGATGCTTCCATGGGGTGGAACAATGTAAGGGCAAACTAGACAAGAGGAGTACACGAGTCAGTTGAGCTTCTGGTGCCCTGCAATTATCTCAGGCCTGTTAAATTTAATAGTTTTTGCTTCTTTGTGTGCTCTTTTATGTTGTGGTTTTAGTTTGTATTGTTATCACCATAAATACAAACATTAGATCTGTGAGCTTCTTATAAAATATAAACTTATCTTTTTTGTTATTAGTATATATAATATAAAAATTTAATTCTTGTTAAAGGTTTAGAAATGTCTTAGAGGCAAAAGAGAAAAAGCAGCCAGAGATTCCTACAGTATAAGTTTCTAACAAGCTATTTTTCTAAATGCCCAGGGCTTCAAGATGGTGTGGATGGATGGATAGACAAATGGATGGGAGGGACAGATAAGTTAAGTAGTTTTTGTGTATAACAGATCTCAGCACGTTAAGAGACCATGGGAAGCTCTAATAACACTAGGACAAAGGTCAGAGTTTAAAAACTGACAAAAATAAAATCACCACTGTAGCAAATTAAAGAATTAGTGAATAAATATAAGATTATGATGACATAATTCTCATGATTATTAAATATCTGCTATATTCTTGGTCTTGCATTAACTAATGAAAGTATCAGCTTTGAGAAATAAAAAGAGCCGGGTGTGGTGGCACACGCCT
>PVJA010041886.1:0-17588 GCA_004027025.1 Myocastor coypus | reverse complement strand
TGGATGGATGGGTGGGTGGGTGGATGGATGGATGGATGGATGGCTGAATAGATGGATGATGGATGGGTGGATGGATGGATTGATGGATCAATTGATGGATGGATGCAAAAAGCCAAGAATAAATGGGCTGTGGAGAGGATACGGTGCTGAGTCCATGACTACCGAGGTCTTGAGGTGGACCACAGAGGAAGCAGTGAGCAGTAGGGAAAGCTCGGTGTGCGCAGCAAGCAACGACATCAGCACCTCCACACAGCCACCCCCCAAACCTTGAGGAACAAGGGTGAGGAAAGCAAGGAGCTGAGACGACCCCAGCCAGGCGGGTGGTGCCCTGAGCAGCAGGGAAGCAGTTATTCACTGGGCCCCGGGTGAAAACGATCTCTGTGGAGAGGGCACCACTTGGTCCTTTGTCACTTTATTTCAGAACAGCAGGCAGTAGGGGAGGCTTGCTTTTTTAAATTATAGCTTAATCGGGCTATAATTTACCTCCCATATACTACATCTATTAAGTGTTCATAGAATACTTAGAGTTTTAAATCAATTGCCATTATTACTTTCAGAACATTTTAACTATTCCCAAAGAAATATAGCTATTACAACTATACTTGTTATTCCCTCTCTATCCCATCTCTCTACCCCTGGCAAGCACTATTCTATTTTCTGTATTCATAGTTTAGCTATTCTGAATATTTCATATAGATGGAATTACACAAGATACAATCTCTTGTGACTCTGTATAATGTTTTCAAGGTTCATCTGCATTACAGCATGTACTTGATGCCTTTTGAGGGCAATACAATATTCCACTGCATGGATAGATCACTTCAGGTTTACCCATGGGTTAGTGAGCACTTGGTTTCTTTCCAGCTTCTGATGCTGCTGTGGACATTTGTACACCACAGTCTGCATCTCTGTTTTCAGTTCTGTAGAGCAATACCTAGACATGGGGTGGATCACAGGAGAACCATCCATTTAGGATTTTGAGGAACTCCTGAGCTGTTTCCCAATGTGGTTGCATCACTTCACACTCCCACTGAAAGACCCCGAAGGTTCTGGGTCCTCCGTACCTTCCTAACCCTTATTACTTGCGCATGGTTGATGTTGTGTGGCGGGGAGTGGGCAAGCGGCTGGGGTTTCAGAAGCAGCCCTTGGGTGTCTCAAGGAAGCCTCTGTGCTTGGAGGACCAGGGACCTTGGAGGACTCCTGCCTGCACATGTCCCAGTGAAGGGTCCCCAGACCACCTCCCAGTAGAGCTGGGAGCTCGCACTGCCTGAGGACAGCTGCATTTCCCTCTGGAGGAGAAACTGAGCCATGTGCATGTCCCAGGAAGAGGTGGGTCACCTTGAGAATGGGACACTCTCACTGCCCATGGGGAAAGCAGATCCCCAGGAGGAGCACCGAGGGGTGGACCATCGCAGTACTTAGCTGGAAGTGCCTTTCAGGCCCAGGCATTCATGGTGGGAGGAGAGGGGTGGACCCCAGAGAGGAACGCCACATGCCATGAGGGGAGCTGCAAGCCTCCAGGAGGGAGAAGGAATGATACTGCCTTGGTTACTTTTTTCTTATTACTGATATAAAAATACATGGCATCCAGTGTTAAAGGGGGCAAGGATTATTTGTCTCACAGTCTGAGGAGGATTCAGGGCATAGTGGGCTGGCTCCCACACAGGGTGGCACAGCAGAGGGGAATGGTTCACGGCAGGCAGAAGATAGCAAAGCAGGCAAAAGGGCAAGACAGGCCTCTTTTTGCCCCTCATATTGTATCCAGGCAACTGGGATTAGGGCAGTACCAAACTAATCAGTGGACTGATTTAGAAATCACCCACCACCTTTAATCCTCACATTGCACAATGAATGAATCACACACTCTAGTTTCAGCCACCTCTGAAATATCTCCACCTAGGACTGCATGATGTTTTGGGGAGAACATCTAGACATAAGCCATAACAGATGCTCAGGAGCTTAGAGACCTCACCTTCTTTGCCCAGCACCCCCAGGAGGGAGGGCAGGCCTGGAAGAGCAAAGGGACTGTAAATTAGTAAGGAGTGGAAGTTCCGGTTTAGGTTGAACTTGACCTTCCACTTTTCAAGAATGGGATTGTTGGTTAATTCAGTCATGCATCACCCTACAGCCAGGACATGCCTGAGAGGAATCATTAGATTTCCTGCTGAACTGCTCAGAGAGAGCGGTATACGCCTCACTAGGTGATATAATCTTATGGGACCACCACGGCTCATGCAGTCCTGTGTCAATCAAGATGTTGGTAGGCGCACATGATTCTACAGAAAGATGATGGGGAAGGCTACCGGTCTGTACCACAAATCACACAAAAAGAGAGAGAAGGAAAGGAAAGTGACAGCCCAGGTGACTCTGCACCTCACAGACTATTTCAGGGAAAGCTACTTCAGAGGCAGGAGCCCCCAGGGAACAGCTCCCTGCATCATCCTGCAGGATTGGGGTCCTTGCTTCTAACACGTGCTTGGTGCGCCAAGTGGAAGGTGATGCAGATTAAGGCCCAGCTTGTTTGCTGTAGCTACAGAAGTCCCAAAGGCCCCCTCTTCCTGGGTTTAGGCCACTCTGATAATGCTGGAGCTTGGTTGTATGGATGATGGTGGTGAGATACGGCTGTGGTTCCCGTGTTTGGAAGCTGCCCTGCAAGGCCTATTCTGCAAAGGAGGACACAGGAGGTGGGGGCTCAAGAACCCCTGCCTCACATTCTGTAACTCTCAGACCCCTGCAGGTCATGTCAGCCAAAGCTGTTGTGCTGTGGTCCTTTAAATCATTAGTTAGTTAGTTAGTTAGTTAGTTAGTTAGTATAGGGTCTCACTACACAGCTCAGACTCTTAGTGATCCTGTCTTAGCTTCCCCAGTGCTGAGATTCCAGGAGTGCACCACCATGCCCGGTTTTTGTGGCCAGCATGGCATGCCTGGGATTCTGAGGGCTGGCATGGCATGCAGTACCAGGGATCAAACCCAGGTCCTTACATTTGCCAGGTAGGTGCTCATACTGTCGAGCTATCTCTCCAGCCCCCCTTTAAATCTTAAAGGACTCCAGGAGTATTGAGTGAACTAAGAGAGTCCACAGGACTGAAACCCACCTCAATGCCACTGTCAACCTGGAAAATTCCAGAAGATTCCTGAAACGTATCATTATAGTAAGTTATAGCAAGAAGGGATCTAAAGAACATCTTGCTCAGAGCTTAACTTATTTGTGGAAGCTTCCAGAGAGAGCTTGGGAACTACTGTGACTGCTCTCCCCACAGCACAAGTGTGTGATGGATTTTGCTCTGCTTTCCCATCCTGCCATTCCAATTCCTTAGATCTTGGGGTGGTGGAGAGAGAGCCATGAAATATTTACAAATATGTTTTAAAAGGAAAGCATAAGGTCTCTATGATGAAAGCAATGAAATTTATTTATTTATTTATTTATTTATTTATTTATTTATTTATTTTTATTTATTTATTCAAGACTCAGAAGCACTGAGTCCTGAATCAATAAATGACCTGTTCTTCAAGAAGACTTCATTATCACTACTGGCTACATTTACAGGGATTAGTAGTACTATGCCTTCTCCAGGGCCCTAATAAGGTTTTTGAGTATGATTTTTGTGCCATTTCTTTTTTTTTTTTTTTTTTTTTTTTTTTTTTTTTTTTTTTTTTTTTTTTTTTTTTTTTTTTTTTTTTTAAGAATTTTATTTTATTTTATTTCTTGTTTCAGAACTTTTGTTTGTTTGTTTATTTATTTATTTTTATAGCCGGCTCAGCCTGCCCTGAGGGCAGGGCTGGTGCAGCATGTGGTGCCGGGTATCGAACCACGGTCCCTGTAGCCACCCAAGCTTTCCTAAGCAGGCGCTTTAGACCACTGAGCCATCCCACCAGGCCCAGAAATCTTCATTTAAAAAAAATGCACCTTATGAATCTGATGCACTTGTGGAAAAGTTAATTTTTAAATATTGTCAAGCTGACATTAGAAAGGGACACAGGAGAAAACTTGACCATCCAGATACTAACACCCTTGCCGGGCGTGGTGGCTCACGCCTGTAATCCCAGCACTTGGGAGGCTGAGGCAGGAGGATCGTTGTGAGTTCGAGACCAGCCTGGGCTACAAAAGTGAGCTCAAAGCCAGCCTGAACTGCACAGTGAGACCCTGTCTCAAAAAAAAAAAAGAAACAGATACTAACACCCTCTCTGAAGTCACAGGTGTTCACCACCGCGCTCCTGGAGCAGAAAAGCCCAAATGTGGAATGAAACAGGGAGTCCAGAAACTTCTCCAGGAGGCATTGGTGGTATAGTGGTGAGCACAGCTGCCTTCCAGAAACTTCTCCAAACACACACACACACACACACACACACACACACACACACACACACATGCATGAGTTCAAAATTGGACAAAGGACACATTCTTTGTTTCCATGAGCCTCTGAACCAATTGATTATCCTTTTGGAAAAAGTCGAAGTGAAATCCTTAAATTGTATACAAAGTGACTTCTAAGTGAATTCCAAGAAGCTTTTTAAAAGAGTATACATGTATGGAAGTTAGTAAAGGAAAATATTCTCATAAATTCACAAGGCAGGAAGTCTTCCAAAGCAAGACAGGAATCAGAAACCATTAAGGAAAGGGAAATAGAGACCCAAACAATAGAATTGACTACATGAGAGACATAAAATCTTGTGAGTGTGTGTTTGAAAGCCACTGTGACGATCAGGTTAGGAGAGGGACTGACCAAAGACATCAAGCAGAAGGTCAGTGGAAACCAGAGGAAGGCAGTGGCCAAGGTCCCACGAGAAGAGGCCAGGAAGACAGAGATACACTGAACAGGGATTTTTTGAGCTATCAGGCTTCTGGCTGGAGAAAAGGTAAGAATTACCTTGGAATTTAAAATCCAACCCTCTGGCCAGGCACTAAAAAATTCAACTAAGCTCAGACTGAAGATACGCTGGGGAGGGGGCGTTGTGTCAATACTGAGCAGGCGCAGACTCTTTTCTCATCATGATTCCCTAAACCATAGGGTCCAGCAGCTATTCACACAGCATTTGCACCGTGTCGGGTATTCGAAGTCATCCAGAGATGATTGAAAGCACACAAGAGGAAGTGCATAAGTTGTGTGCAAATAGCACGCCATCTTCCGTAAAGCTGAGTATCTGCGTGTGTCGGTGCCCTGGAGCCCAGTCCCCACAGCAAGCCAGAGACTCGCCTCGCTACTGTGCAGCTGCCTTTTCTCCACCCAAGCTTGGTGCTAGAGAGAACCTCATCTCTGTCTGGTCACATTGCCTCGCTCCTCTGACTCCAAGCAGTCATGGGTGTGTATGATAGGGATAGCAGGCTGGGCCTTGTCATGTGAGAGAGGCTGGAGGGAGACAGACAGCCTCAGCCCTGTGAGGCAGATGGATATAGGCCCGGAAGTGGGGAAAAGGCTGAAGGGCCTCAGATCCTGCCTCTAAAAGAAGCCCAGCTCCAAGACCAAAAGGAGATGTTTACCAACACATAAATGGATAAAGAAAATGGGATGCATGCTCATAGTGGAATATCATCTATCCAGAAATTTAAAAAATCCTGTCGTTTATGGCCATGGGAGCTGGAGCTGGAGGATACCATGAGTAGTGCAAGGTGCCAGGCACAAAAAGACACATATCACGTTCACACTCCCACCTGGACACTATGAAAATGCTTCTCGTAGATGTAGATGGGAGAGGAGAGGTGGAAGACGCTGGAGCAGGAGGAAAAAGAGAGACAAAGGGAGCTTGTATAATGGGAATCCAAAATATAGCTACACCGGAGGAATGAATTGTGAGGCTCTACGACACTCTAGGGTAACCACAGTCACAAGGACTTATTGCATGTTTCTTGAAGAAATAGAGAGTGCAAAGCTTCCAAACACAGAGAGATAATAAATTGTTAAGGAGATAGAAATGCTAGTGGCCAGTATTGGATCGCCGCATATTACACACATGCATCAAATTATCATGTTGTACCCCAGAAATGCACCCCTTTTATGTGTCAATGAAAAAGAAGAGGAAGTAGGACACAGAATGGGGTGCTGGACTCACACGGGGAGGGTCTCTGTAAGTCATGATCTCTAGACAAGCTCGCCCCCTGCCCACCCAGGCTCAGAGCCTCCTGGTTGCCCCACTGGTTCACAGACCCACCTTGAGTCCTTGGTAGAGTGTAGACTGAAGAGGGCCACCCCCAGTATTTCTTTTTGAAAAGATTATGTTGCTTCTTGCCCTTGTACCAATACTTTTCTGCACAAGCATTAAAATCCATTTCTAAGGAACTACAAAAAAGCCTGCAGGGAATTATGTTGAAACCAGGGGTTAGAATGGTAAGAGCTGGCATCCTATCAGGGTGGGAGTGGCCAGTCCATGAACTTGGGCTACCTCCTCTCCAATGGCTTTCAAAGCTTTCAACTCAGCAGGTCTGAGGAAGGGCCTGAGGCGCTGGCTTTCTATCTAGTGCCCACATGACAAGAACACTACTAGTCCAGGGACCTCACCTGGAAGACCCACCCAGTGCTGGCTTGGTGGCTGTTCCTACTTCAGAAGGTGAAGTTACCTTGAAGACCAGGCCCTAGGACAGCTTTTGTTCACATGCAAATCACAAGGGCCAGTTCTGCTGGGATTTGCATGCAAATTGCTGGCTGTTTAATCTCTCACTGATGAACAGGGAATGCCAGGAAGGCAGGGGTGTGCAGGGTTTGGAGATCCAAGTTCAAGCTCCTTGCAAGAAAGGAATTTTCCTTTATGTATCAGATTCCCCAACATACCAAGAGAATTTCTCACCTTTCTGAGGCTCCAGAATCAGAAATAAACAAGTGGACTTCACTGGGGCCTTACTCATTGCCTGGAGAGGGCTGGAGCTGCTTCCCTAGACCAGACACAGCTCTGCGGTTCAGAGCAGGACAGCGGGGGCCACAGCCTGCATCACAGCGCCAGGGAGCCACCCTGCTGAACCCATGCCAAGCAGCCACAGCTACTCCCTGCATGGGGTCCCTGGAGCCCATGGCTCATCTACAGCCCAGCCACTGCCTGGTGTCACAGGGCTCCACATGAAGTGTGCAGGACACTGTTACCTGGGGCTTTCATGCTGCCACTAGGGTCTTCCCAAAAGTGGCCAACCATTATCCTTGCGACCTTCACACACAGTAACACCAGGGAGTCATGCGGCAAGGAGCTTTGACTCTGAGGTGACCCAGGCCAAAGTATTAGCCCTGCCACATCATGGCCGTGCCCTTCCGAGGGAGCATCCTGGGCCCTGTCAGACTGGTAACACAGCATGGTAACATGGCCTGGCCATCGTAAGGGTCCCATTAACATGGGCCCCTTCCTCCAAAAGGTCACCTCCAGGCATCCGAAGAGTCTGCACCATGTCCAGGCAGCTTCAGGAGCAGCCATTGTCCTGCATCCTGGAAGCTGGAAGTCCAAGACCAGATGTCACAAGGCTGGTCCCTGCTGAGGCCTGAGGCCTCGCTCCTCAGTTTGCAGGTGCCATCTTCTCTCCGCATCCACACATGGTCATTCCTGAGTGTGGCCATGTCCTGATCACCTCTTCTTAGAAGGACCCAGGTAGATTGCCACACCTCTAAGACCTCACATTAAACTAATCTCCTTAAATGCCTTGTCTCCAAACACGGTCATGTCCTGAGAGACTGTGGATCAGGACCTTAGCCTGTGAATCCAGGGGACATAGTTCAGGATAACAGCCATGAAAAGCCTCATGTGTCTGCCTGGTGGCACCATGAGATGCAGACAGTGTGGATTCCTGAATCATCACATGGAGGACAGCTGCCCAGACATGTTACCTCCTTTGCTGGTCTTTGGGTGAGGTGATAATAAGTTCTTGTGCTAATGAAGCTACTGATATTGCGAGGTTTACTTGCTAAGTGAGCAAACATGGCTTACCTGATTAACATAGCTGAGAGAGAATGCCAAGTACATAACACGCACTGTCCCTGTGAGGCCTGCACCTGTATAGACATGACTAATCTACCTTCTTACTCTCCTTCCCATCTCTGCTCCAGGCTTCAGGCAGCCCTTACCAATGGATCCTCTGACGGTAAGATGATAAAGTTCCATCTGCCCCATAATTGGCTCTTAGGTGGTTGAACAATTTGATTATTTCCCCATTTGGCACTCAGAGGTCAGACTTGGGATCAAAGAGAGGGCTGAGCCCTTTAAAATCGTCTCTTGCCCTCCTCCACTCAGGATTGTCAACACCTCTCTCCTTGTCACCTCTTTCTGCCTTGCCTTGGAGGCTACCTCCTTCCCCACCCTTGGCCAGTCCCCCACTGTCCCTGGCCAGCAACAGCCTCCATGACTTCCACACCAATGGCACCTTTCTCTACCGTTTAGCTTCTATTTGGCAAAACCAAGTAATCACTTGATCCTGCAGCACACCTGGAAGGCACCAGGCTCTCTCTCCTTCTCAGGTCTTGTCCACCCCCAGCCCTACAAGGTCAATGTCACTTTTGGGGAGTTTCCCCAGCAGGACCCAGGGTTTAGACAGAGCCCCTGTCCTAGCCCTCAGCTCCCTCCCTAGTCGGATGCGAGGCAAGGCTGTCCTAGGACACTGTTCCAAGCAGACGGATGAACGGAGTGAACATGACTTTTTACAATGGGGCTTTGATCTGCCTAATGTCACAAGACAGGCTGGGGACAAGCACCAGGCCCCGTGCGATTCCTGGTTCCCACCGGAGTGGCCTATGCAGGTATTCACACGGGGAGGTTCTTGGCAGCCCTGCCCCTGGGGCCATGCCCATACCAGACACAGCCCCAGCAATTAGGTTTCAGAAAATGGTGGGTGAGGTAGGTTTGGCTAGTGCTCCAGCCTGGAGGCCTGAGGGCAGTGTCAGGAGGAGGGGAGGGCCGAGGCCACCCCCTTGGGAGGGAGTGCTCTCCTGGAGTGAAAGCGGGCGGACACGTGGAATTCCTGTGGTCAGGGGCAGCCGGCTGGGCACAAAGGCCGGGATGGTGTCTAGGACAATACATACTCTGTCCACGGTGGATGGTGACCTTTGCCAAAACACTTAAGGAATGGCTGTGGCTGCACCCAGGCTCATCCAAGCTTCCAGGCTGGGTGCCTATGGAGAGGCTGGGGCCATGGGACAGTTCACAGGGCGCTTTGTAACCCAGTGCCTGTCCTCGGGCTGTCAGGACTCCTTATCCCCCTGTGCACAGGAACAATGCTCACACCTGTAATGCTCCCTCCCTGAGGTGGATGAAAGGCCACCGCTCCCTGCCAGCAGCTCCTGTTTCCCTGCAGGCTCTCCTCCTCGGATGGCCAGCTGCAGCAGGCCGTACAAGGAGCCGCAGATGATAGCAGCGCGGCAGGTGAGGGAGGGCCTGGCCCCTCCGCAGCCCTGGACCCACAGGGAACATCCTGAGTTTCTTCCCTGCCGCTCATACAAGGGCCGCGCCTGCTTCAGCTCCCTGGCAGACTCATTCCTTGACAATTCTGACACCCAGACCCACCTGGGACGAACCCCTGAGCCACCTCTCCTGGAGTCCATTTCAGCCTCTGCTCCAAAAGATCAGCTGCAGAGGGGCGGAGCCAGCCATGTTTTTAATAAGTACTCCAGGCCACCCCTAATCAGCACCATATGCTCGCCCGTGTAATCCCTGCTGTGACCCCATGATGAGCTGCAGACAGCATTGAAGCCATTCGGTATTTGAGAAACTGAGGCTCTGGGAGGCAAGAACACATCTCTGGTGACAGGGCAGCCTGGGCTGTGAGTCCCCACGGATATCTGGTACCTGTTCTTTGTCATCTGCTGCCTTTCTCCTCTACACACCGCCTATCCCCAGCTTTGATGACACTGGAAGGAGGAGAAGCAAGGCTACTGTGGCCATTTCACAGATGGGAAAACTGAGGCTGAGAGCAAAGAGGTATCCCGCTAAGGGTTGGTCATAGATCCATGTCCTGGCTTTGCTATTTTGTTTTTGTTTCTATCAGGCACAGCTCACTCAGAAACTCTGCCCCCAGTGTGCTCTCCACAGGGAATTTGATGCCTGGGAGGTCCAAGCCTGCAGCCTCTGATGCCACTTACTTTGAGGCTGGTGATGACCCCACAAGGAACACCAGCCATGCATGGTAGCCTCCCTGGGCTGCGTGCTCGTGACATGATGACATACCCACAGCATTAGAGGAGCTGACCTGCCACAGCCCTGCCTGCTCAATCTGCCACACAAGTGCCACTCTGTGCATCTCAGGAAGGGACATACTCAGGTTTGCACACCAACAACGGCCCCTTTGTCCTCTGTTGGAGGGGACTGTCTCGCAGGAGCCTACATTCCTGAGTGTATGCTCCAACTCTCAGGGACCACAGAGATAACCTGAAATCTGTGGATGACCACGTCTGGATGGCTGTATGCAGGCAGGGAGCTGGTGTCTTGGTGCCAGGCATGGGGGGAACCTGAGAGCCTCAGACCTGGAATAATGAAGAATTAATCTGCCCAGCAGGGCCCTTTGGTGCTGGGGGGGGGGGGCAGGCGGAACTCTCTCACCCTTCCTGGGGCAGCTGGTTTCATACAGGAATGTGGTTACACAATCGGTTTGTCAGGATGCTGGCTTCAAGAATCTGGGTGAGGTTGCTTCAGCTGCAGCCAGTTCCTTTGATTCACATGCTCCTCACAGGCTGACCTAGACCCCTGGCTGCCTGCCACCTCACAAAGGCATAAACCACCAGCAAGGGAACCCCCACAAGAGCCAGGCCTGGGTCAGCAGCAGAGAAAGCAGTAGGACGGTGACTGGGTATCTACCTGCCTGGTGCAAAAACTTGCTCCCAGGATCTCATGACACGCCAGTTTGGGATGTCCCTACACCCACTATGCAGAGGAGCAACACTGAGGCCTGACGGGGCTGTCATGAGCACACTGCCTCATGGCCAGCAAGAAGCAGAGCAGAAGCTTGGAGTTGGGTCTGATGGCCAAGCCCACAGGAGAGAAACAGCCTGCATCTACCCTGGTCCAGGTGGCGACATGAGGTAGAAGGCGTAGGTGCATGCTGGAGCAGCAACAAAAGGCTGCTCCAAACTATCAAGAGACAAAAGAGGCCGGTGAGATGGCTCATATGTTCGGGGTGTGTACACTGTTCCTGTGGCAAAAGACCTGAGATAAGCAACGTAAAGGAAGAAAGTTCCGCCTCGGCTTGTGATTTCAGAGGTTTTGGTCCATGGTCCTTTGTCCCTGTTGCTCTAGGGCACGATTGTGGGGGCATTTGGTGGAGAGACTGATCACCTGGTGGCAATCAGAAAACAGGGCAGGACTGTACCCCCTTCCCAGGGCATTCCCCTAGAGACTGCGCTCCCTCTGTGTAGACCCCACTTCCTAAGGCTGTGGTTCTCAACCTTTCTAATGCCGTGACTCTGCAATACAGCTCCTCATGTTGTGGTGACCCCAACCCAAAAAATAATTTTGGTGGCTACTTCAAAACTGTAATTCCAAATAAATAACATTTTCTGATGGCTTTAGGCGGCCCCCGTGTTTTGATCGTTCAACCCCCACTGAGGTCGTGACCCACAGGTTGAGAACCCCTGTCTCAGGGCTTGGCTACCCCTCAATAATACCAGAGGCTGGAAATTAAGGCTTTAGTACGTGGCTTTTGGGGAATATCCCAGCCTCAAACTTTGCCAAGAGGGTGCTTCCAGTGACCCTACTTGGGGGGCCAGGCCCTCCTGAGAGCGCAGAGTGAAGACACATTGAAGGCTTTGTCAAAAAGATGCTCACATAGTCAATGGTGGCAAGAGTGAGGCAGCAAGTCAGTGAGGAGCTGGCGTTCCCGTTCCTTAGGCAGAGAAGCTGAAAGTTGTCATTTCCACTGCCAGCCATATAAGGAGCACTGGCATGGGACCTGCCCTCCTATATTTAAAATAAATAAATAAATGAATATATATATATATATATATATATATATATATATATAAATGAACAAAATATGTGAAAATAAAGCTCTTCTCCAATCAATATTGGACAACAGAAATAGCTAGAGCCATGATGCCTAAAGAGGAAAGAACTGAGCCTTCTGGTCACCTTGGCTATCCTAGTGGGCACAGTTTTCAGACCAACAGGAAGGGAGGGGTGCTCAGCACTTTCACTAAGTTGAAGCAACACAGATAAGAGCTAGGGAGGTCAAGACAGCTAGGATTTGTAAGGCAGAAGGAACTATGCAGAGAAAGAATTCCAGAAGCATTCCCAGCATCTCCCAGAGTCCTTGGCTGAAATTAATCTACACACATCTGTGGGAAACTGCCAGAGGCTGCTAGAGTGCTGAGAGGCCCACGGGCAGCCAGCACGCACCAGGCCTGAGGTGCAGGCAGTTTCCTGCAGCCCCAGCAGGCCAGCCAGTGGACCCCAGAAGGGCCGTGGAGAACAACTGGTCCCACCATATAACCTACTCAAGATCTATCTCAAAAAAAGCCTTAAAATGAACTTCAAAGGAAGGAAACAGATGTATAGGGAACCCTATTGCCTGCCCACACAAATTTCAATAATACTGTAAAAGAAGACAAGAACCATCAAACTCAAATAAAGGTGACAAACAATGTTCAGCATCTAAACGAAAACTACTAGATATGTCACCAGTTAGCAAAATGGACCCACAGCCAGGAGGAAAGCCCGTCAGAAGAAACAGACCTAGACCTACCAGCGGTGATGGTGTTAGTAAATGGTGACGTTTAATGAGCCGTTACTTACGTTTAAGTGATAAAAAGAACACATGAACACCATGAGAAAAGGAGAATATACATTTTTAAAATCAACAGTGTTTCTAGAAATGAAAAAAATCATGCATCGACTTAATAGCAGATTAAATCATGGGGAATAAAAGGCCAGCAAGCTCAGGTGCATAGCAGTGGTGAAACCCCTCCAACTGAGGCCTGAAGAAGACTGGGGAGTGGATGGCCACTCAGCATGGTGGCTGGAATGCGTACCACAGAATTCATATGTCAGAAACTTAGTCTCCAAGTTCATCATGCCAGATGGCCGGGTTGAAAGGGAGGTATTTTGTCATGAGGGTGGAACTTGGGCTCTTGGGGTGGGTTCTTTCTTGCATTCTGGTCCTTCTGTCTTCACTGCATGACAGGGTAGTGTGACAGCTCCAGCCTGACTCCAGCACCAAGATTCCAAGCTCCCAGACTCCAGAACTGGGAGCTAATAAATTTCTATCCATTGGAAAGTACCTTGTGTCAGGAGCTCTGTCACAGAGGCACAAAAACAGGCCAAATGACCTCATGGCCTACAGGACTTTGAGCATTTTAACATCTATGGCTCTGGAGCCCTGACCAGAAAAAATGGAATGAGAGTAAAGGTATTTGAAGAAACAATTTTTCTAAATTGGATGAAAATTATACATTCATATGTTAAAACCCAAAGTTATTCATGAGTCTAAAAGTATAATCAGTAACTAAAAATATGTATATATATAAAATTCTGGAAGAAATAGAGATAAAAGTCTTGTAACCAAAACTTAAAATTTCTCTTCATGGAAAGATACTCTGCTAAAAATGAAAAGACAAACCCCACGCTGGGTGAAAATATTTGCAAATTACATATCTGACAAAGAACTTGTAGCCCAAATATTTGAAGAACGCTCAAAACTCAGTGATAAAAAAAAAAAACTACACAACAAAAAAGGAGCCAACTACTTGAAGAAGGCTTCTTTCACCTACGAGCAAAGGCTACAAATAAGCACATGAAAATAGGCCCAATATCATCGGTCTCTGTGCAACGCAAATTACAGTCATAGTTAGATACTACTCTACACATCTTCTGAGTGGGAAGCAATTGTTAATGACTGAGTTACTTTAGGAAGGAAAACCGCTCAGAACACAAACTGCTTATAGAGAATGGGGGTAGAGAAACAGTGGATCTCACCTGCTGCTCAGCAAAAATGGGGCGGCCACTTGAGAACTGTGGTTTGGCAAATTTGTTTTTAATAAATGGATGCATTTAAAAACCCAAACCCCAGGGTTTTTACCCAA
Source organism: Myocastor coypus (assembly GCA_004027025.1). Lineage (NCBI taxonomy): Eukaryota > Metazoa > Chordata > Mammalia > Rodentia > Myocastoridae > Myocastor > Myocastor coypus. The sequence continues at coordinate 3,615 of PVJA010041886.1, read as the reverse complement.
GAGAAATGAATGCTTGTGTTCACATCGAAACCTGCATGAAAGCACTTTCTGTTACTTCATACACAAGTTTCCAAACTGAGAAATGACACTCAGTGTCCTTCACCCCAGGGGTGGGTAACAGGTGGTGGTTGTCATTCCACACAAAGGAATATTACTCAGCAGTGAAAATCAGCGGGCTGTCCACTTGCTCATGGAAACACTGCTGTGTGCCAGAACAAAGGAAAGCTTTAGGTATCAGGGGCTGCCTAACATCAGACTCCACCCACTTGACATTCTGGAATTATGGGAATGGAAACAGACGGGTAGTGTTGTAGGCTAAATTAGCTCTTCATATGCAAAAGCCCAAATTCCCTGTGCAAGCTTATTTGGAGAAAAGTCTTGAAGAGCTAATTAGGATTAAATAAGGTCATAAGGACTGGGGCCCTTATAAGGAGAAAAAGAGACATGAGTCTCTCTCTCTCTCTCTCTCTCTCTCTCTCTCTCTCTCTTTCACACCAAGGCAGCTATCCATGGGCCATGAAGACTGGCCACATAGCACCTTGTTCTTGGACTTCCAGGCACCAGAACTTCACAGAGCTCCCTGGAGTGCAGCTGGGGTATGCACTGGCCACAGAGGGGCATTCTGGGATGGTGGAAGGATTTGGTGTCTTGACTGTATCTTTGACAGCACTGTATGTAATTGTCAAAATTCCCAGCACCATACACCAACAAGAATGCTCTTTGTAGCCTATCAATCGCACTTTCGTGAAGTAACCAAGAGAAAATGCATACCACTTACAAGAGGACAGGGATAGGTACACCTAAGACAAACTGTCAGGAACAGTCTACCGGCCAGAAGAAACTTTGGGGTGTGCTGATAGTTCTGGGGTAGCCATAGGAATCACTACCTGTGTAGGCTGAGGGCTGGGAAGAGTCAGCAAGGTGGTGCTGTGGCCTTGGCATGGCAAGAAGAAGAGCCAGAGACAGGGTGGCAAGGATGAGCTTCTGAGGAAGAGGGAGTCCATAGCCAGGGGTGGGGCACCCATGTAGTTCAGGAAAACTAGTTAGAACCCAGCCTGGGTAACTTTACAAAGTAAAAAAAAAAAAAAAAGCCGGGCGTGGTGGCGCACGCCTGTAATCTCAGCATTCAGGAGGCTGAGGCAGGAGGATCAGTGCGAGTTCGAGACCAGGCTGGGCTACAAAAGTGAGCTCAAGGCCAGCCTGAACTGCATAGTGAGACCCTGTCTCAAAAAGACCAAAAAAAAAAAAAAAAAAAAAAAAAAAAAAAAAAAAAAAAAAAAAAACAAAGTAAAAAAAAAGTACTGACAGGCAAGGGAGGTAGCTCAGTGCAAAGGCCCTGAGTTCAATCTTCAGGGACAAAAACAGTGGAGGAAGAGAGGGGATCAGAAGCCTAGACCTAGACCACAGTGCACAGCATGGGTAGGAAGGCGAGAAACGCAGCCTGCAAAGCTGAGAAGTGAGGGGGCATTTCTCAGCAAGCTTCAAACCCTTCCTAAGCCAAAGGAATAGGGTTTAATTACAGTGACGCTGCCGTGGACAAGAGGCAGAAGCAGGGTTTCTCCCTCCCTCCGGGCGGAGTGGCTTCTTGCTGCAATAACTCACTTGAGGCCCTCGCTGCAGTTCCATGAGGGTGTCTGTCCCATGGCACACTTCCTGTGGCTGCCAAGGGCCATGTTTTCAAGATGGTGCATGAGGTAAACTGGCTCACCTAGCACAAGCGCCTTCCCTCCTCCAGCCACCTCCGCTGCCTGTTCCTCTCTTCGTCCCAGCCACACCACCCCTTGCTGTGCCTCTGGTCTACCAGTGCATCCTGCCTCAGGACCTTGGCACGTGCTGTGATCCACCTGAAGTGCTCCTCCCCCAGTATCTCTGGGGCTCACTGTCAGGTGTCTTCCAGGGCCCTGCTCAGTGCTCCTCATCCCAGGAGTCTGTGCTGACCACTCCCACACCCTATTCACCACCATTGTCCTTCCTAATCCTCTCCTATTTCCTTCTTCTTTGCCTGACAGGAACTGCATGTGACAGCTACATCCCTTGATAGAGTATGTGCTGTAGATGAGGGAAGGGCCAGCACTGGGGCTGGGGTCCAAGACAGTAGCTTCCCGCTGGGCTGGAGGCCGAGTCACGAAGGCCCTCCCTCCTGGCCTTGAGGTCCGTAATGAGGATTCCAAAGACTTTTCTCAGAGCCGAGGGGACCTGCCAGACACTCACTTCACAGGCGCTCATTCAGTGATGAAGTCCACACGGTGGACAGCAGGCTTCCTGTCTCCTGCACTCTCCCGGAGCTCAAGTCTGCCATGGTCTCCAATGTCGCCAGGGACACAGAGCTCAACCATCAGGATACTGAGCAAGAAAGAGCCCTGAGGTAAGGGTCGAGTCTCCTGCCCTGGCATGACCCTTGGCCCTCGCTCCCACAAGGGCTAAGCCTGGGCACTTCCAGGATCCCTCCCTGCTCCATGTCACAGTTATCCATGCTGCGTAACACATTAACAACAGTGTAGGGAGTTAAAGCAAGCGTGAGCTAGCAGAGGTTCATGCCCGCTCTTTTAGGACCCAGATCATGAGGCCTGGGCCTGGCAGAGCTGGCTGAGGGTTTCTGTGAGGCTGCAGATAGCCAGAAGCTGGAGGACAGGTCCTCCCAGGTCTTACCAGGCTGAAGGTCTACTTTTGAGGCAGTCCCTTCTCTTGTGAGGGACATCTAATAAGGCTTAGCCCCTGCCCCATGGGCCCTCTGAGGTGTCCCCAAGTCACACTAGCTTGGGGCCAGGAATTTGTGAAGCCACCGTAGAAGACCAGTGTCCCTTATTACCTTGCTATATACCCTCCTTCTGTGGCACCAACATGTTGAGCTCAACAGGGAGGAACACATGGTATAACAGCAAGGAAATGGGGACATGGCTATTTTGGGGTCTGACTGCCATACTCTACACTTTTCCTGAAGCGTGAGGCTGAGTGTCCCCCTCAGCCTGCACTGTCCTTTCTCTCTCTCCACCTGAAACTCTCTTTCCCCTTCAGGATCTGGTTCCACAGGTTCCTCACTGTGTTGGCCCCTAGATCTGTGGCAGGCCAAGTAAGGGCCCTCAGAGGCTCCAATGCTCCAGCCTTGGCCAGGCAAGGTCCTGTCCTGACGCACTCATCCCTCATCATGCTGGAAGCTACTCGTGGCAAAGGCCCTCTCTGATGCTCCTGTGACCCAGAACTCTGCATCTGGAGCTTACCCCAGAATCATCAATCATTTTCCCTGAAATGTAACTTCTTGGGATTCTTAGGAATCTCAAGCCAAGAAGGGCATGAATGTACAGACAGAACCTTGCAGCTAGCAATGCCCAGTAAGCATCTGGTAGATGGATCAATGAGTGACTGAATGGGTGGATGGGTAGACGGATGGATGGATGGATGGATGGATGGATGGATGGATGGATGGATGGGTGGATAGATAAGTAGGTGGATGGATAGATGGATAGATGGGTGGGTGGAGGATGGGTAGGTGGATGGATGGGGGTGGGTGAATGGATGGATGGATGCATGAGTGGGTGAGTGGATGGGTAGATGAGTCGGTGGGTGGGTAGATGGATGGATGGGTAGGTAGATGGATGGGTGGGCAAGTGGGTGGAT
>PVJA010041885.1:0-17533 GCA_004027025.1 Myocastor coypus | reverse complement strand
CCCCTGTCCCTGTCCCTGTCCCTGTCCCTGTCCCTGTCTGGAACTTGTGATCCTTCTGCCTCAACCTCCCTAACTGTGACATTATAAGCATTTGTTGCTGTGGGTAACCACTAAGGGCTCAGCTACTTCTCAGTAGCACCAAGGGCTGCTGACTGAGCCTTTAGCATATAGGCCTTTGAGGGCCCTTTAAGATTCAAACCCTAACATCAGCCCTGGTCCTTGAGCAATTTATCTTTTAACAAGAAGTACCAGTGAAGATAAATTTTAAAGGAATGATAGGGGCTTTGCTAAGGAAGAAAACATAACAGGATGATCACTAAAGTGCCCTTGTGCGCTTTGTGCTAGAGCCAGCCTCTGATTACACACTCTACCCTCTAATAAGCTGAGTAAGCAACTGGACCAGAACTGGTCCAGAACTGGAGCAGGGAGAATTTAACCTGCCTCAGAATGTGATTTCAACACCTTGAGTATCATGGCAGCCTCTGTAAAGCACCTGAAGCCTCTCAGTGATGTCTCACACCTAGTACATGGGTCTGAGGCCAAGGCCTGCACAGCTGGTGACCTCCTTAAACTTTATCTGACCCCATGAAGTCTCACTTACATACAGGTACATTTAGACCCTCACCCCAGTGGGCTTTTGTTCTGGCCAACACTCTGTAAGTTCTAAAACTCTCCATCCTGATTAGAAAAGGTCACATCTGTACCAGTTCTAGGAAAGCCAAAAAGAGAAACTATAGTTAACTGACTATGCCAAACTAAGAAAGAAACACCCAGATAAATGGGCTCAGCATAATCTGGGTGTGCAAGACCCACTCTAGCATAGGATCATCATGTCACTGGCAGGGAAACAAAGAAGGAAGGCTCGCTTCTGTTTCTTCGGGGTAGCTCCAGTCTTTACCTTCACCTTGGAGGTCATCTTCTGGCTTCTATCGCAGACCCTTTATCCTGACATGGACTTTCATAGGACACTCCAGTGAGCTCCAGGGCCTTGACTTGAATCCCCAGTGCTCAGACAGACCCTTTGCACTCTTCCACACTGTGTGGCTAGAGTCACCAGTCCTACAATATATATGCTATGACTTGCACTAAAACTTTCTCCAGTAAACACTAAGGCAGAAACCAGCCCCACACCACACCATTGCAGTTGTTGCCTCAGGCTGTGCCCCCCTGAAGCCCTCCCACTTGCGCTGTCCTCTGTCCTCTCTAGCAACCCTTTCTTGAGGCACTGGACCCTTTGCTTAGTCACTTACTTGGGTCTCTTCCAAGTATATTTTGCTTCCAACAGACATTTGCCACCTCTGGTGTTGGCCACACTTTCGTTTTGAGAAGTACACTGTTTTTAATAAAGTGCTTACTTAATAGTGCATTATGTTTGCTTCCCAATAGGCTGGCTTGCTGAACTTGCAACTTTTGACTGCATTTTTTTAATGGGGATTTCTGAAATCTCAGAGAGAATCCAAGAACAGAGACAGCTACATAACCCAAACACAATACAGATTATCAGCCCAGACTGATTCAACAGTCCAGTATCAGAAGAGTACAATTTGTTTTTCTAAGTAGCTTTATTAAGATATAATTTATACCCTCTAAACTTCATGTTAGGAGTATGGCTCAGTTAAGTTTAGTGAGTGTAGAGTGGTCCAGCAGTCACTTCAATCCAATCATAGCATTCCCATTTACTCACAAAGCTCTGTTTACTAAGAGCACAATTTTACTTGCTTCTCAGTGAGGAAGAGAGGTAGTCTTTCATGTAGGTTGCTGACCTTGTGAGGCCAGAGAAGCCAGCTCACTGCTAGCTCTAGCTGGGCGCTGTCACACAGACAAGGAGGTGCTTCTGTGGAGGCTGTGTCTCTCCAGCTGTGAGTTGGAGGCAGTGCTTGCTAAGATTTCCTGTGTTCTAAGAGTTTAGGATCTTGTATAAGGAAGACCTGAGTACCTGTGCCAGTTCAACAAGGAGGCCCAAGTGTAAACCCAATCACTGGGTATTTAGCAGAGTTAATTCCACCATCATCTTCTGTTTTTCTTTACCTGTAGAAAAGAGGAACCTTGTTGGAGTAAAGTTAGTTATCTGGTGTATGTCAAGCACAGTCATGTTTAGTGGAAAGTACTTGATGCTTTTAAATGATAACACCTAGTTTATAAATATCAATTTTGTGGCAATGTACTGCATGGCTTGGAAGAGAGTCTGTGGTTCAGTGTGTTTCCAAAGATCATTTTCTGATCAACTGTGTCAGAATGACATGGTGAACACTATTAAAATGGAGACTCTTAAGGCTCTTCTCAAAGTTTCTTCAATCCAAATGTTGGAGTAGGCTATGTGGATCAGCCTTTCAAATAACTGGAAGCACATTTAAGTGTTAGAACCATTGTGACTGGTCAGCCCCATGCAAAAGTTAGTTTTGCCATCCTTTCCTGCTGTAGTAGTTTAATTATTGCTCCCCTGGCATAAAGGAGTCCTAACAGCTAGAAGAGGGTCATCAGATACTTCCTTTTGACTTTGTTTGCATGAATAAGCAAGCTTTGGATGAGCAACTGGCATTAGGCAAGTAAAAGAAAAGGGAAATTTATCCAGTTAAAAATGTTTGTGACAGATAGAAGTGTGGGAGATATGGCTTTTAAAGGAAACTACAAATAGTGCAAATTGGGTTTCATATGGAAGCCTGACTACTCAGCGGTAAGTCAATCAACAATGGAGAATTAATCTGTGGATGTGTGTAAAATTTTCAGACAGAGTAAGATCTGAACATGCAACCTGAAATCTACACAGAACCAGGGAAAAACAAAAAAGGAGGAACAAAGAGAAGGAAAAATTTTGAGAAAACTATTAAGTACATCAAATGCCAATTACAGGGCCCAGCGGGATGGCTCAGTGGTCTAAAGCACCTGCTTGGGAAAGCTTGGGCGGCTTCAGGGACCGCAGTTCGATTCCCAGCACCACAAGCTGTGCCAGCCCTGCCCTCAGGGTGGGCTGAGCCAGCCATAAAAATGAGTGAATAAACAAACAAAGGTTCTAAAACAAGACAAAAAATGCCAACTACAGGCTATTGTATTATAGTACAAGTTGTCCATGTCATTGTCATTTTAAAATTTTTTTTAAATTTTATTTTTGTTATCTAGAGATAATACAAAACTGTAAAATAAAACATTAGAAATGATACAGAACTTCAAACAAAACAATAGGAATTCAGCAGTCACTGTCATTTAGCAAGAGCAGTTCCTGTATTAGGGAGTATTGTCAGAAATAAGATTTCAGTGGCTTTATAAGCCAATGGGAAATGGGTAGGTAGAGACAATGAATGCAGACTAGAAATATGAAGCAAAAATCATACAACTTTTTATTAAAACAATTAAATTATATTAAATACCATCAAATTTTTAAAAAAATAATATAACCAGTAGACTCAATATGGCACAAGAAACAACTCACGGGGGACATTTTTGTTCTAGCCTAAGCCCTTTATTCTCAGCGCTGAGGCACAGTTTCTGGTGCTCAGCAGTGACTTAGTAGCTTTCTATAGGTTAGATTGATGGATGGATGGATGGGTGGATGGATGGATGGATGGATGGATGGCTGAGTGGGTAAGTGGATGAGTTGGTGGGTAGGTGGTATGAATGGATGGGTAGATGGATGGGTGGGTGGATGGATGGATGGGTGAATGAGTAGATGGGTGAATTGGGAGGGTGGGTGGGTAGGCAGGAGTATGAATAAATCGGTAGATGACTGGGTGGGTGGGTGTACAGGTAGGTGGATGAATGGATGGGTGAGTGGGTAGGTGGGTGGGTAGATAAATGGATGAGTGGATGAATGGATGGATGGATGGGTGAGTAGATAGATGGATGGGTGGATGAGTGGATGGGTGAGTGGATGGGTGGGTGGATAGGTGGAGGTTTGGGTGGATGGGTAGATGGATGGGTGTATGGGTAGGTGGATGAGAAGAGGGGTGGGTGGGTGGAAGGATGGATGTATGACTGGGTGGATGGATGGATGGATGGGTGGGTGGATGGATGGGTGGTTGGATGGATGGGTGGGTGGATGGGTGGGTAGTTGGATGGATGGATGGATGGATGGGTGGGTGGGTGGATGGATGGGTGATTGAGTGGAAGGGTGAGTGGGAGGATGGAGGGTGAGTGGATGGGTGGATGGATGAGTGGATAGATGTGGAGATCAAGATACAGATTTTTCAGAGTTATTTTTCACTAATTCAATATGAAGTTAGAAGAAAGGGAATTAAAAAGAATCATGTTAAAATATTGATGCACACTAAAAATACTTTTAAATTTCAAGTAGCCTGTAATTTTTCATTTTACTAAAATTGCATTCTTTTTCCCTCTCTTCTCAGTATGCTTTTTCTTCCTTTCCTCATAATTGTAGGGATGTTTTTAATCTAAATATCTTTGCACTACAGAGAGTTGGGAACTAGGATTTAAACGCTGAATGTTGATTCTAGATAATAAGAACACAAGCTCTTAAACGGGGTGTATCTAACATTAAGAAAGACCCTACATCGTTAACAGGATATTTCACTGTAGCAGACCTGTACTTGGGAGCAGCTTCTCAGCAGTGGATGTGGGGGACTTGGGCTGTAGCTGGGGGACTCAGGCCAGGTGGCCCTCTGCCAGGTGACTTCTGGAAATTTGCAGCATTAATAAATGTTTCATGTTGTTGTTTCCTATGCACTGCTGAGAAAGCGCTTTCCTCTTTGCAAAGATCTTGCGTCTGATTCTGTTTCCCTTGATTGTTTCCCCCTGAACATTTTGACCCAGTTTCTTACTCTGCATTAATCATTTACCCTTTTTCAGCACCTCTCATTCTAGGCTCTGATTTGATGCTCATTTTGGAGTTCCTGGGAATTTTGATTTGAGCTAATAAAATTTATAGCAGTTCCCATTCCAGGACTACGTTTTAATGGGTAAAGTAGAAAACAGAAAAGAGAGAGTTACTGTCTCTGGTAGAGAAGGATAAGAGGTAGCAGATTGGAACCCAAGGGGCTCAGTGATAGAGCCCTAGCTTAGTAGCATGTTTGAAGCCCTGGGTTTAACCCCAACACACACAAAAAAGGAATAGCTGAACTATTTATGTCTGAATTTTTATTTAACCCCTTTGCCTCACATATATTAGCTTCATATATACTGAATTTGGATAAATTTTTGGCCTTCCTGTGCAGCTTAGTGTCCTATGCATTAAATACTTAGCAAGGGCCTGTGAGATAGCTCAGTGGATTAAATACCTGCTTAGGCAAGCACAAGATCTGGGATTTGCTCCCTGGCACCACAGGCCCCGCTGGCCCTGCCCTTGGGCATGCTGAGCTGGCCACCAAGACCAGGCATGATGGTGCATGCCTGTAATCACAGCACCGGGGAGGCTGAAAACAAGATAACTAGAAGTTATCTTGCGTAGAAGTTATCTCTGCGTAGCGAGACCCTATATCAAATACGTAAAAAAATAAAATAAAGTGAAACTACTTAGCAAAATGTTTGATTCATGAGCCAAGTGATCAACTCATGTTGTCATCCTTCAAGGTACATATAATGAGTCAAACACTAAGCACTAAAAATTTGAAAATTATTCAGATATAGTAGCTCTACCCTGGAGAGTCTCATGACATAGTGGGGGAGACAGATAGCATATAGTCCAAGACACAGGAAGGCTGTTCCTAGTGCCTACCTAGAATGACTGATCATTAAGCACAACAGGGGGTCAGCAATATAGTGAAGCAGTTTGCACACCCCTGAAATGGCCCTAGGGTAACTTTCACACGGCTGATCTTAGGAATTCACTCTGATTCTTGCTTTTGCTAGTGCATCTTTCTCCAGGCTCCCAAATCAACATTCTGTTCCAAGGTTCCAGAGATACTCTATGGAAGGAGGACAGGGACCTGGGTTTGAAGCAAGTGCCCATGGGGAAGCTTTTGCAAGATTAGATGAAGAGAACACAGCCTCAGAGCAAAGCATCATGTGTGGGGATGTCAGGGAGGGGGAAAGGGGAAAAGACTTGCCTGGGATGCCACTCAACTGCTTGGTAGGAGGGTACAGGGAGTGAGGGACTTCTGATGTCTTGTGATTGCTGACCAGATGGCCACATGAGAAATCTATAAGAAGGGGTGTGTGTGTGTGTGTGTGTGTGTGTGTTTTGTGGGGGATCATGGGTTCTGCTTTCCATGTGAAAAACTACAGAAGATGCTTAATAATTGAAGCTGAATTCAAGAGTCTGAAGCCCAGCAAAGAGGTCTGTGGCATGACTTTTGTGACTCATGAACACACAACAAAGGAGAGGGTGTCTTCTCAAAAGGAACTCACAGTAACGACTGATGCATTTGACTTTAACAGCAGTGGAGAGGGAGATGGGGCAGACGTACACCTATACTCATGGGTTAGTGGAGTAAGTTTACTGGGCTTTATTCCAAAGGCAGAGGAAAGCAGTCCTGAGGCACAGCCATCAAGGGCAATGTGATGTGGGGCACTGGAGGGATATGGCTGGAGTTGGGGTAGGTTATTGGCTCTGTCAGTGAAATTCATGCTCTCAATGTTCTCTCTTCCCACTTTGTAAGGAGGACTTCCCTAAGTCCCTATTCAGGGCTAGGTGGTCCATTATTATCTATGAATTCCAATAAACCTGTGTGTACCGAGCACAGTACTGAAGTTTGTATCTGGAACAGTCCCCAAAGGTTCATGGCTTGGCTACCAATCTGTGGTGCTATTGGGAGAGGCAGAAACTTGGAGGTGGGAGGGAAGCCCAGTGGAAGGTCATTGGAGGAGTGGCCTTGAAAAACATTTTGAAACATGTGCCTTGCGCATCCTGGTTCTGACAAATCAGCAGCCTTCTCTACCAGGTGTTCCCTGCCATGATGTTTGCCTTCAGCACAGACCCAAAGCAAGAGAGCCAAGTGACTATGAACTGAATCCTCTAAAGCCATGAGCCACGATAAACCTTCCCTACTTTTAAGTTGTTTATCTCAGGCATTTTGTCACAGCAATGGAAGGTTGACTCACACGTGCTGCGTGGCATAGGAGTGAACAGTGAAGATCTGTGCCTCCAAGAATGTACTATCACCTACTTGAGAACAGGAAGCAATGCTTATTTCATCTCTGCAGGCTCAATGACATATAGAAAACACGAAATCACTGTTGAAAAGAACTGAGTCTGTCAGCTACTAAAGGTCAAAATTACAACAAATCCAGCTTTGCTAGTCTCAGTTCGCTTTGAAATTTTAGAAGAGGGCAGAACTCCAGACCTAAAATAGTTTAAAATGCTGTTCCTCACTACAGGGACAGGTGATAGCTTAGATATACAGAAAATGGGAGTGAAGTAGAGACAGCCTGTTTGTTTTAGCTTTTGTCTTATTTGCTTTTCTTCAAGGGCAGACACTAATTGGCGTGGTCGAGAAGCCCATTTGTGAGGACAGGTGTGAAGGGAAATGCAGCCTGACTGGCATGGTGCAGGGCTGTGTGGGCTCTCAGAGGTGGCAGGGAGAGAGACACAGTTATAGTCATTTATTAAGCTTTTGGATCATCTTTGGCCCCTAGGCCACCAGTTACAGGCTACTGGCTAATCCTGAAGATGGTTCTGGGGCATCAGGCATCTTCTCTCTCTGGCTTTTGTCTTATTTGAACATGCTATAAATTGTTGCTTGATTATGACTGGCTGAGACTCAGCTTCTTGTTACACATCAAGTTAGATTGTAGTTCACCATTGTTTCAGTTGTTTTTCTTCTTTCTGAGACAAAACACCTGATTCCCAAAGTTAAAGGAGGAGAGATCTGTTTGGCTTACACTTTGTAGAAGGTTCAGTTTATCTTTGGTTAGCCCCAAGGCATGGTGGGATGGCAGAGGAGAATTGCAGATGAGAAACAATTTATGACAGGCAGAAGACAGCAAGCAGTATTCTACAAGCAGTAAGTAGTGACCCTCTTTCTGTCACACATATCCTGCCCAGGCTACCTATCCTTATGGACAGTAGAACTCACACCCAAGACTGGGTGGTCTTAATCTGAGCATGACATCATGAATCATTCCTAGCATCACATCCTTGATCCAGGCATCACGTACTCTAGATCCAGGCATCTCCAGAAGGCCCCACCTATGACTGCATGAGATAATGACTATGTATAGAGTCAGCTTCAGGCCAAACTGAACATGCCCGTAGGAATATACAAGGTGTGGGTAGGCGTGGTGGTTGACACATTGTGCCAACTTGGTTGGATCAGCTCCCTACCCCTTGGGACGCGGGGCAGGGAGGGCCTGCTTAGGGAGGGAAGGACTCACCCAGAGTGACTCAGAACTTGAAGGGTGTGTACAGGGGTCCAGGGAGACTTCTGGGCACCCTTTGTTGGAGGCGTTTGATCAACACAGCCATGCCACTTTCTCAGAGGAAAGTGAGAAAATTCCTGTTTCTGCAGTCAGAGTGAAAGGAAGAGAGAGGGGCTTGATGGATGTCACAGCTGCTGCTGCTGCTGCTAGTCCTCCTCCTCCTCCTACTCTGCTCTTCACTGTTTTCTGCTGCCATAAACTGCTGTCAGCTGCCTTGGAGCTAGTGGGGTATGGGCTGAAACCACCACTAACTGTGAGCTAAATAAACCTTTCCTTCCCTAACTTTAGGTGTCAGGTATTTTGTGCCAGTAATGGTAAAAGGTAAGTGAGGCTGTAGGGTAGGAGGCACTAAAGCGATTGTGGAAGGAGCTACTTGAGTGATAGACAAGCAACCTATATCTGTGAAAATTAATTGCTATTGTATGCTGGAAACTGATAAATATTATTAAGGGTAGACAGAAAAAGGATGAAAATTTAGCCTCTAGTGGAAAAGTTAGAGGCTGGAGCTTCCAGGAATGTGGAGTAACTAAGCATCCAGGGGACACTGGCCTCTGTTTCCCTTCTCCTCTCACCTTTTGGTCCTTTTTCTACTAGGTTAGACATTATCCTTGGGACTTCCAGTCAGCTTTCCTGAACATATGCTGCAGGAGGACAGGGACATGGAAGTGTGGGCTATAATGAAGTAGCTGATGGATGCTCAGTATGTGTCCAGTAAATGAATACGGGAAGTCACCAGGCAGAACAGTGTTGCAGAGAAGGATCTACTGTGTGAAATGGAAATATGCAGAAAGCAAGCAGGGTGATTTCTATGTGTGCTTACAGTCAAACCAGGCTAAGTCTCCCCTGACAATTGCATGCACCCAGGGGCAATTATCTCTCCCAGATTCTGCTTCTGAATTTGAGTTCATATAGGCCACTAAGAAAAAAAGTGTATAGAATTTATTACTGATCAGAATTATCCCCTTGTATAATCTACTTATTTATGGTCTCATTGGCTAACTTGTAAAATGTTCACTTCTCTGTAAGGGTAAAGTGGAATTGGAAAATTGATAGGAATAAGATATTTCAATGATTGTCTTATTATAGTCATATACTAGGCTTTACATGTCACCAGGGAACTGTGTGTAGTAGCACACACCTGTAACCCCAGCACTGGAGATGCTGAGGCAGGTGTGTTATTGCCTGAGTTCAAGGCCATTTTGGGCTATACAGTGAACTCAAGCCCAGCCTGATCTGCATACTGAGACCTAGACTCACAATAAAATAAATTAATTAAAAACTAAATTAAATAAATGTAGTTAGGGAAAAAATACCCACTCAGTGGTGCAGCATCCCATCTAAAATCAAATAGAAGGGCCAGCCAAATAGTTCAGCAAATTAAAGCACCTGTAAGCAGGCACAGCAGCTGGGGGCTCAATCCTCAGGGCCTTCTGCACTGGCCATGCCCCCAGGGAACACTGAGACAGCAACTGAGATCGATCGTGGTGGTGCCTGTAATACCAGCTCTTGGGTGGATCACTGCGAGTCTGATCTAGAGTGAGACACTGAACACCCTATAGACCCTTCCCTACAATACATACATACATACATACATACATACATACATACATACATGAATAAATAAATAAAAATCAAATAGAATATTTCACTTCTGGACTATGGATTGGGAGTATCTTTCTTCATAGGTATATAATGGATACTGAAATAGAGGTAAAGATGAATGAGAATCAAATAGTGAAATATCCTTTGTAAGTATTAAAAGGGTGAAAACTCTTTAGACTTACAGTATTTGACATTTGATTTATAATTTCAGGTTTTAATAACAGATTTATAATTTAATGTGTATTTTTATAACTTATTTCATTATTATTATTTAATTCTTAATTCCGAATTATAACTTTCATTGTATTTTGGTCAAATCCATTTATAATTACTTGCTTGCTATAGATATGTAACACACATTACAGGAAATGGGTATAGAGAAACCACTAGTCTTTCAAAAGCTAAAGTCAGCTTTTGAAACCTCAGGTATGAGGTTGTAAGAATAGTCAGAAATCTGTAGCCTTAAAGGAAAAGCTTTTATGTCTGAGACTCCCTCTTGGCTATAAAGTGCAGTTGTTTAGATCAGGAAAACCTGCCCTTAGCCATGTCAAATATTTATGGACTTGAGTTCTTTCAATTGTCCACGGCTCAGGAGTGCACTTAAAAATAGGAATTAGGCCACGGAGGCGAGCAGGGGTCCCCTGTGGAGGACACTAAAAGTGCACATTCCCTGAGTGTAATGAGGCATGTTTTTACTTAGTGAAAGTAAAAGTGGATCAAGTAGTCTCCACTAGATTTTTTTTAAGCTATAGGGCTACATTAGAAGAAATGTATTAATTATTCTCTATATTGTATTAATAGTAATCTGGTCCACAGTGAAATTCAAGCAATTTACAATTGGATTAAGTCCAGTTCTCATAGAGGATGCAGTCACACCCAGGAGGGCAGGTTTAGGACTGACTGTGAGGTGCACACCACCACCGACGCTCCATTCTGCCACCTGCTTGATGTGCCTACCTGGGTAATCCTAGATTTGCTTCTATAGATTCTTGGGGTTTGTTGAATATTTTCTGTTTTCTGGTGACTCTGACTCTGATGCTGGCTCTAGAGTAAGATTCAGATTATCTAACTTTGTTCATACACACCCTGAAATGAATACACTTGCATGTTGTAGGTGGGGATTTACTACCACTAAAATATATTTAAAGGTCAGGAAAGCATGCAGATATGAAGTCTCCAGCCTCGGTACCTGATGGTCTTCCTTTCAGTGCATGCACACAGGCATTCTTTCACCTGGCCTCCAACCTCCCCTGCTTCCTCCTTCCTGACCAGTGATGGCCTTCTTTCCCTCTAGGAGATGCACAGAGATTGGAAGGAGAACCTATGCTTCGGCTCCCACCCCTCTTCCTGTTGGTGCCTTCATGGCTCTTATCTAGTTCATTTAGGGGATTTGATGCATTTTCACTTCTCTTTCATGGAATACTTTTGCTACTGGCTTGCAGGAGCATACCTTTTCTGCCTCCCATGTGGTCATGGCCTTTGCTGCCCCTCTCCAGGAGGGCTCTTGCTGGCCACTGGTTCTTGGTGTCTCTGGCTTCTAATTGAGGATCTAGGGTCCATGTCCCAGCATGAGCAAAGCTGAAGGGAGCTGGGAAAATATTAGGGATTTTATTGAATTTAGGGTACACAGGTTCTGTTTTTATTCTGAAGCGTTCCACAAACATAGGAGGGTTCAAACAGAATGACATTTGCCATTGGAAACTTAACTGAGTGAAATTTAGGTAGTTCGCAAGGCCATCAGCACCTGAACTATTGCTGTCCACTGATTGAGGTTTTGCTATCTATTGGATTTCTGAGATACACACAAATCTCTAAATGGCTTTGTTTTAAAGGAAAGCAACAAACAAATGATCTAAGCCTAAGAGTCAGAAATAAGCAAAAGAGCAACTAAAGGGTTTTTTGTTTTTTTTTTTTTTTTTAAAAGCACAGGGGCTGGGGAGATAGCTTCGTGGCACAAGTGCCTGCCTGGCAAGTGCAAGGTCATGAGTTTGAACCCCAGTCCTGCAAAAAAAAGAAAAAAGAAGTCAACCCCCCCCCCCCAAAAAAAAAGCACAATTACTGAATTATGGTGTTATAAAGAACCTCCAGAAGTGTTTCTTGGGCAAAAATTAATCACACAGGCAAACTTTCAGGAAGTTTGGAAGACAAGAGGAGCAAGATACGGAAGGGATGTGGCAACACATCCAGCTCCTGCCTGGGCCGTCTTGGAATCCCCATTATGCTCTGTGAGCTCTTGTCTAAGCCCAAAATTTATATATTAGAACCAAATAGCTGATGTGAAGGTGGTAAGAGGCGAGGCCTTTGAGGTTTGATTGAGTCATACATGAATGGGTACAGCACTCTTATGAAAGACCTGAGTGGGCTCCATTGCCCTTCCACCATCTGGGGACACATGGAAGCTGCCATGTCTGAAGAACAAGCCCTCAGTAGATGGTGAATCTGCTGCTGTCTCAGTTGTGGGCTTCCCAGTTTGGAAAAGTGAGCGCTACATTTCTGCTGTCTATACATTACTTAGTCTAAGGCACTATGTTATAGCAGACTGAAGGGACAAACCCACTACTCTAATGCTCCATCTAACATCCATATAGCAGATCGTGTAGCATACATGGGATCATGTCGCTTTCTGCACAAATTCTGCAGTATTGTTCTCCTGTTCTTAGGCTACACCAACCTTGTATCCTGGAGCCTTACTGCCTGGCAGCCTTTGTGATTCCTGCTGTGCCTCTCTTCTTGGCCTCCTTTATTCCTGCCTGCTTCTTCTTTTCCCTGCCCTTTTTGTTTCGAATCTTAGCAAAGTGGGTCTGGGTTTGGAGCCATGACACTCACTGTTCTCCAGGAAACCCTTGCTGGCCCCTGCTTGCTAAGCGTGCTTCCCTTCAATCCTCACCTCCTTCTTAGAGGAATTTCCCCTCTCGGTGTTTCCCTATGTCATCACAGGCAGCCACACTGCTCAACTTCTTTATTTCCTTTTTGGCTCCCACATTGGGATGTAAACTGTATCAAAGCTGGACTTTTCTAATCATGAGTATAACTCTGATACAGAACTGTCAGAACCAGTGATTAAATCCCTAAAATATGATCTCCACTGCAGCTGTCTTTTTACTTATAAATTGAAATTAAAAAGTCAAATGCACTTGCCTGGGGAGATAGCTCAGGGGCAGAAGTGCCTGCTTGGCAAGTGCAAGGTCCTGAGTTTGATTCCCGGTTCCTCAAAAAAAGTCAAATGCACTCAATATATGATGAATGAAAGAGTGAATTGGCATAGAGGAGTTTAAAAATACTGTAAGGTGAAACACATGCTAACAAATAGAAAAATATGTATTAACTGGACAAAATGATAAATGTGAATAAACCAATAATACAAAATAAAATCTAAACTTTTTGTAAAGATCTATTTCCACAAAATTTTAGGATAGAATACTGTAGATTGGCTTCACCCCCTTAAGGAAGAGGTGAAATCTCATATAAATTACTAATAAATTAATTTTCACAGAACTTTTAAGGCTAGCTGGCTATGATCATGTAGTATACTACTAGAATGCAAGAATAACTATTTTATAGTATATTAGTAGGAAAATCAATAAATCAAAAATGATAAAATTCATTTCATTAGATTTTAAATTTTTTTTTTGTTTTTTAAAGAGCACAAATTAGAAGTAAAACAAAAATTCCAAGTGATACAGATTTTCACTTAACAAAGTAATATGAACCTTACAGTATTTGTTGTAATACATAGTGTTGTTTTCAAATTAGTTGTTCATCTTACCAGGTATATGCATATAAAATTGGAAGAAGAAAAAAGTATAACAAATTAAGAAGACAAAAAGGAGAAACAATTGAAAAAAAGGAGACAACTTAGTAACTTTCCTTTTGAATAAGTTCATTCCCTTTACCAGTGTCAATTGTACCCTTCAGATTCCATTTTTCTCTTTTAGGTTCTCACACTGAGACAATATGCTATTTGCACGTGTGGGTCTGATTTATTTCATTGAAGAGTGTGTTCTCTAGTTGCATCCATTTATCAACAAAAGACTCAAATATGTCCTGCTTTATAGCTGAATAATATACTGCATTGTGTAAAAAATAGCACATCTTCCTTATCCATTCCTTATCTTGAAAAGATATTTATAAAATTTAGGACACATTCTGTACAGAGATAGCAAAAATCCTTAAACCATTAGGTATAAGGATCACAAAAAACCCTAAAACACTAGGCTACAACATTTAATTCTATTAAACAAGAGCTAACTTGAGTGTGAAAAACTGAATACATTTCCATTAAAATAAGAGCGAAAACCCAAGGATATCAGTAATCACTGTACTTACTATTGCCTAAAACTTCTGGCAGTTAGATACCAAACAAATATTAAGAAATAGTGATTTAAATTTAAAAAAAACTATAGACCAATGTTTTTCCTTTATAGAAGCAAGTAATAAACTAGAAAAGAATTTCTTTTCTTTCTTTGTTTCTTCCTTTTTTCTTTGTGGTACTGGGGATCAAACTTGGGACCTTGCACTTGTCAGGCTGTCACTTACACTGCTGACTATCTCCCCAGCCCTGGAAAAGCATTTCATTTGACAAAGAATTAGTAAAATGCACAAGAATACAACACAAGTATTCACAAATTATTAGCCTACTTCTATACCAGAAAACTGCTACGTTTTTTCATTTGGTCTAAAACAGTTTGTCATAAATTTGAAGTAGACCAGACTCCTCTTCATTAAAAAAAATATTATGTGTCATTCTTCCCTATTGGTTGTGGTTTTGTTCTTTCCTCAAGTGGGAAGTCTATCACACAGTACTAATGTGGAGAGAAATTTGGAGATTCACAGAGATAGCTTTGCTTAAAATTATTCTTTCGTTTTTGTTTTTTAAAGAGAGTAAAAACTAGTATTAAAACAGAAAAGTTACAAATGATACAGAACTTCACTAAATAAAATAATATGAATTTCACAGTATTTGTTGAATTGCATAATGTTGTCTTCAAATTAGTTGTACATATTACCAGATATGTGAATACAAAATTGGAAAAGGAACATTAAAAAAGAAAGAAATACATAGGAAATTAGGAAGAGAAAAAGGTTAAAAAAAAAAAGAAAAAGAAAAAGAAAAAAGGAGACAAAACAAATTAAGCACCAACTGCTCCTTTCCGTAGATCAGCAGAAATCCACAGTCCAGTTGTCCAACCCATCCTGCTTACATACACATCTCTCTTCCTCACCATTTCTCCTGTCCTTCTCCTCAACTCAGTAAATCCTTCATTTGAACAGGTTCATTCCCTTTCCCCTGCATCTACTGCATCCTTCAGATTTTATTTTCTCTTTCAGGTTCTCACACTAAGGAGACAATATAATGTTTGCAAATGTGGGTCTGTTTTATTTTATTTAAGAGTATGGTTTCTAGTTGCATCCATTTACCAACAAGAACCTCAAATTTATCCTTTTTAGAGCTTCATTGTGAAAAAATAGCACACCTTACTTATCCATTTCTCAGTTGATGGGCATTTGAGTTGCTTCCAAGATGTAGTTATAACAAATTGCACTGCTATAAATGTGGGCATATATATATATATCTGTGATATGTTTTCAGATGTTCTGGAAAAATACCTATGAGGGGAATAGCTAGCTTGAATGGGACCTCCAATCCTAGATTTTTGAGGAATCTCCACATTGATTTTCACATAAATTTGGAGAGTTACAGAGACAACTTTGCCTAAAATTATTCTTGAATGTCAGAATCACATATAAAGCAGGTGTGTGAACATGTGTGGGAGGACAGACATACAACAGAGTCCTTGTGCTATTTAAAGTGTAACTTGAACAAAGAGTTACCTAAGGAGTCAATATCAGTTGGTGGAAATTGAATAATTTAAGACCTTTACCCGGGCAGGGTGGCGCACTTCTGTAATCCCAGCACTCCGGAGGCTGAGGCAGGAGGATCGGTGAGAGTTCGAGACCAGCCTGGGCTACAAAACTGAGCGCAAGGTCAGCCTGAACTGTACAGCGAGACCCTGTCTCAAAAAGAAAAAAAGAAAAAAAAAACTCCTTTAAGCATTTCTTTTTGAAAATAGAAATCAAGAGTCCGTTGATCACTAGAAAAAGAAGTGGAGTAAGGCAGAAAGATAACTTGGCAGTTACAAGTAACTTCGTATTTACAGACCTTGTGATCTGGGAAGGAAAGAGGGACACATACAGAGGACGAAAAAGTTCACATTACACTTCCTATGCTTCTAGTTAAAGAGAGAAGACTTTTGAACTTTAAGTCATCTTCAATTCCAATGGCTTCAGGTTCCAGCAAGCCTGTGAGCTGCTGGGTTCGGGCCCTGATACAATATTTTCAGTCTTAGGTAACATGAATGAATGAAAGTTAGTTTAGCAAGTACATGTGCATGGGTATCAGATCGCTGTCTTCTCTCCTGGTTTCTGAGAGCATAACATCTCTGCAGGACCATTGTAACCGCCCTTGGCCTTGACAACAGTGCTATTTGAGCCACAGCTTAGTGGGAAACCAGAGGAACAAAAGTACAGGAATCTTTTGCTCCTGTAATACTTTGGTTTTGTTTGTTGCTTGCTTAGTGAACTTGGAGTACATGAATGCTTGTGCTCAGTCTGCTTAATTCTACTTGATTGTTTCTTCTGGCCAATACATCGACCTCCTTCTTTTATATTTATTAATTTTTGCTTATGTGCATTCATGTATTCAACCTATATTAACCATTTGCAATGGGATTTAGTGGTGCTTAGGTAAAAACAAAACAAAACAGTAACTTTGCCAACGTTAAAACATTTTTGAAATTTGTCAGTTCCTTCAGCTCAGAGCAGGTAAGGCTTAGATTCTTGAGTGGATGAGTGGGAAGAGAAACTGAGAGACTTGGATTTCTTTTGCTTTTTGAGATTTTCCAAGGCTTTTGAACTGAACTACACCCCCAGCCTTTTCAAATTATTTTAAAAAATTTATTTTATTTTATTTTTTTCTTGTTTCAGAACTTTTGTTTGTTTGTTTGTTTTTATGCCCGGCTCAGCCTGCCCTGAGGGCAGGGCTGGCGCAGCATGTGGTGCCGAGGATCAAATCGTGGTCCCTGCAGCCGCCTAAGCTTTCCTAAGCAGGCGCTTTAGACCACTGAGCTATCCTGCTGGGCCCCAGCAATAAATGTTTAAATATTTAAAATTTCTAAATTTAGTTGAAGTTATAGCACATTTCTAAGAAAAATGAACCGATTGCACAAGAAATATGAATAAAATCATACAAAAATAGACAAAAATGAAATTGTCCAATAACTAACTGCAGAGAAAAAGATTATTAAAGCACATACATAAAACAAAAATATTAGCTATGGAGGAACAAAATTAGATAGCATCTTATTCCATATTAGAAAAGAAAAAAAAGAGCAAGTGGATAAGAAACTAAACTAATTAATTCAAAGGACTGGAAAAATCTGTCCTCATTGAATTTTATACTTACCAAACATACATTCAAAAACTAAAACTGAAATAATTTCCAGTTATGTTAACTCAAAATATTTTAATATCTCCAGATGTGGCATACAGAAAATAACAAAGGCCATAATCCAGAAGGCAAGAGAAATTGCTGTATGGTTCTGGGTAAAGAATACAGAGCTCTCAA
>PVJA010041884.1:0-17632 GCA_004027025.1 Myocastor coypus | reverse complement strand
TTTTTTTTTTTTTTTTTTTTTTTTTTTTTTTTTTTTTTTTTTTTTTTTTTTTTGTCTTTTTGAGACAGGGTCTCGCTATGCAGTTCAGGCTGGCCTTGAGCTCACTTTTGTAGCCCAGGCTGGTCTCGAACTCGCATCAATCCTCCTGCCTCAGCCTCCCGAGTGCTGGGATTACAGGCGTGCGCCACCACGCCCGGCTTTATTTGTTTTCTTGTTTCAGAACATTTGTTTGTTTATTCACTCATTTTTATGGCCAGCTCAGCCTGCCCCGAGGGCGGCGCTGGTGCAGCATGTGTTGCCAGGGATTGAACCGCAGTCCCTGAAGCTACCCAAACTTTCCCAAGCAGGCGCTTTAGACCACTGAGCCATCCTGCCGGGCCCCCCTGGTTTGGATTTTTAAAACAGGGTTTTGTTATGTAGTTCAAGCTGGCCTTTAACTCTGATCCTTTTGCCTCAAGTCTCCCAGGTGTTGGATTTGTAGGTATGTAGGTATATGCAACCACACACTGCAGTAAGGCAAATGTTTTTGCTTTAGACATCTGCAATAAATTCCTTTAGAGCTGGGTGTGGTGGTGCATGCCTGTAATCCCAGCAGTTAGGAGTGAAGCAGGAGGATTGGTGTGAGCTCACGGCCAGCTTGAACTGCATAGCGAGAACCTGTCTCAAAAAAGACCAAAAAAAAAAAAAATGCTTTTAGAGAAAATACCTGTACTTAAGTATGTCCCAGGTTTAGTACAGAGGTATACTTGTCACTGTGCCAGATCACAGGGTAAGATTAAGGGCAAAGAAAGCTAAACTTGGTAAGTGCACCTGCTTGTTTTCTTCATCCCAGTAAAGAATGGACAATTTTGTGTAGCTGCTAATACTCTGTAGCTGCTAAAAGATAATGAACTTGTTGGAAATTGTACTTGGAACTTAGAATTTAATTTTGTGCCAGTGGGCTTTTTCAAGTTTAATTGATTTCAAGATTTTGTTATTTGGGGTATTATTTTTCAGACACGGTCTTGCTGTGTAGTATAGTCTAGCCTTCAACTCAGTAGCCTAGCCTGGCTTACAACTCAGTCCTGCCTCAGCATCCCAAGTGCTGGGATTACATGTTTGTACCAGCATACTGGGGTAGGATAATTTTGTATTGTTTTGTTTTTTTGTTTTTGAGATAGGGTCTCACTGTGTACTTCAGGCTGGCCTCAAAGTTGCAGCAATGCTCCTGCCTCTGCCTCCCAAGTTCTGGGATGATAGGCATGCACCACTATGCCTGCCTGCCTAGGACTTTCTAAATTTTTAATGTTTGAGATATAAATTGCATTTTGTTTTGTTTTGTTTTTTTCTTTTCAAGACAAGAACTCCATATGTACCCAATTTGGCCTCGAAATCCTCATCTTCACCATTTGTCCTTGCCACCAGGCCCAATTGAAACATAATTGGGACAAACCGTATTACAAGTAAGAATTGTGCCATTAGGCCAGGCTTGGTAGCATACTGATGTAACTGCAGCACTCTGGGAGGCTGAGGTAGGAGAACTGCATGTTCAAACCTACCTGGGAGGGCTGGCCAGATAACTCAGTGGACTAAAGCACCTGCTTTGGCAGATGCAGGGACCGGACTAGGGTTCAATCCCTGGCTCCACATAGCTGTCAGCCCTGCCTTTGTGGGCACTGAGACTGCTGGGTGACTGAGACTGGGCATGGTGGCATGCCTCTGTAATCCCAGCTCTTGGAGGCCCAAGCAGGAGGATCACTGTGAGTCCAGTTTGTGTACTGAGACACTGTAGACCAGTGGTTCTCAACCTTTCTAATGCCATGACCCCGCAATACAGTTCCTCATGTTGCAGGGACCCCAAACCAAAAAATAATTTTGGTGACTACTTCAAAACTGTAATTCCAAATAAATAACATTTTCTGATGGCTTTAGGCGACCCCCATGTTTTGGTTGTTTGACCCCCGCCAGGGTCACGACCCACAGGTTGAGAACTGCTGCATAGACCTTATACTAAATACATTAAAAGGAAAAAAGAGAAAAAAAAAGAGCCGGGCGTGGTGGCGCACGCCTGTAATCCCAGCACTTGGGAGGCTGAGGCAGGAGGATCAACATGATTGCGAGACCAGCCTGGGCTACAAAAGTGAGCTCAAGGCCAGCCTCAACTGCATAGCGAGACCCTGTCTCTAAAAGACCCCCCCCCAAAAAAAAAAAAAAGAGAGAGAAAAAAAAAAAAAAGCCAGATTAACCCGGGGAATTCAGTTCTGCAAGTCTGAAATAAAAAGGCCAAGAATATAGCTCACATTGAGGTGATGGCTTTAATCCCCAGTACCACACAGTTTTCCCATTGCCACAGAGAAAATTAAAGTTGAAATGAAAAAGTATTTAGAAATACTCTTATGATCCTAAACTGTATTAAGATAATTTTTAAGACACTGTTGCATGCCTGTATTGCCAGGTACTCCATAGGCTGAGGTAGGAGCATCAAAAGCTAGACTACCTGGCAATACCGTAAAAAAAAAAAAAAAAGATTATGACAAATTCCAAGTCTTATTTGGAAATAGCACATGAAGAATGGCTGAATAAAAAATAGAAATATAAAACAAGCACAGGGGTCCACACCTGTAATCCCAGCTACTCAGGTTGAGGGAGGAAAATTCCAGGTTGAAGACTAATTTGGGCAGTGGGATGAGACTCAGCATTTAAAAAAGGCTGGGAAGGGGCTGGGGAGATAGCTCTGTGGCACAAGTGCCTCCTTGGCAAGTGCAAGGTTGTGGGTTTGAACCCCGGTCCCACAAAAAAAAAAAAAAAAGAACAAGAAGAAAAAAGCCTGAGGATGTACTGTCAACAGAGTACACATTTGCCTAACACATCTGCAGTTGTGAGTTCAGTCCCTAGTATTACAAACTTAACAAGCAGGTTATCTTCCCAACAGTTACAAGTGTGTACTTTTTACTTCGTTCTGGGAAGAAGTATGATTGCTCAGTTAGGCGTGGTAGCTTTTGTAATACCAACATTCTGGAAGACAGGAAGAGGATCAGAATTCGAGACCAGCCTGGGCACCATGGCAAGACCCTTTCTCAGAAAGGGATGTAGCTCAGTGCCTGGTACGTAGCACTTGCCTGGTATGTGTGAGACCCTGGGTTCAATCCCCAGCCCCCATCAATACATAAAATAAATGAGTGAATAAATACTATAACAACAAAAGGAGCTAGGCATAGTGACACACGCCTGAAATCCCAGCACTCAAGAGGCTCAAGAAGGACAATGGCTGAGTTCAAGACCAGTCTGGAGAGGGTGTGGTGGTGCACACCTGCAATCCCAGCTCCTGCGAGGCTATAAACAGGCAGGTCACTACAAGTCTGATCTAGTAGTGAGACCCTGAACACCTTGTAGACCCTTCCCTAAAATACAAAAAAATAAAGTATCTAATAAACACTTTGGTCAGGAATATAGCTCAGCAAAATAAGCATCTGCCTGGCAAGTGCAAGATCTGGTTTGATCCCTGTTACCAAAAAAAAAAAGAAAAAAATAAATGAAGACTGGTCTGGGCTATATAGTTCAAGACCCTGCCTTAAAAAAGGAAAAAAGAATGGGGAATGTACCAGTCTGAAGGCCCTGTACCACAAAACAAAAATCTTCCTGTCTGAAGATAGGTTAAATTTAAATTAAACATTTGTATGCTGAAATGAACAAAAGGTTATCAAAATGTTTACAAAAGGAAAAAGACTTTTTCAAAGTCTTAAAATGAAAAGAGAGAACTCAACTTTTCCACTTAAACCTGAAAATAGCTAGGCACAGTGGCCCATGCCTGCTCACGCTAGTGCTCAGAATGAGGCAGGAGTATCAATGACAAGCTGGAGGACATAGACCTTGTCTTAAAACTCGACCCCTATTACCTGCTCTCCCCTTCTCTATGATTTTAGACATGTAGTGACACATTTGTAATTTGGATTCAACAACTAATGAGGTTAACAAACTCGTTTTGTTTTTGTTTTGTTGTTTAATTTTAAGATTTTTAAAATTTATTCCTCTTCAACTTCATTTATTTCTTTGTGTTACGGCTGGCTCGGCCCACCCTGGGGTAGGGGTGCACAGCATGCGGTTCCAGGGATTGAGGAGCGGTCTCAGCGCTGACCTTAAGTTTCCTCCGCAGGTGCTTTAGACCACTGAGCCATCTCGCTGGCCCACAAACTCTAATTTTGGAGTAACTTTCTGTAACTCAGGAGTATAAATAATGCAGTCAGTACTTGTGGGTGCTTCTGAAGTAATGATGAGGTTATGGTCTGATAAACTCATTGAGGTTGAAAATGCATTTAATATACTTCATCTACCAAACCCCTCAGCTCAGTAACTGAGTGCACATTAGTTGTTTAGCTGGGAGCTATGGATCACTTGTTGTCCAGCATCACAAACAAGGATCCTATTTCGTATCGATAGCCCAGCAATCAAAATTTGAAGTCCAGCACTGGGTGTGGTGGCGCACGCCTGTAATCCCAGCACTCGGGAGGCTGAGGCAGGAGGATTGGTGAGAGTTTGAGCCCAGCCTGGGCTACAAAAGTGAGCTCAAGGCCAGCCTTAACTGCATAGCAAGACCCTGTCTCAAAAAGATGGAAAAAAAAAAAAATTGAAGTCCAGTTTCTACTTAATACTAAACCTCTTTAACGCCATGATAAAACTGATAAGCAAACCACTGTGATGCAGGAATCATCTCTGATGTGCTTTTTTTAAATCAAACTCAGAACCTTGCACTTGCCAGGCAGGCACTTGAGCCCCTCAGCTATCTCCCCGGTCTCTGTTGTCTGTAGAAGAGGAAACCACACATTTTTTAGTTCTAACCTGTTCCTTCCACTTTATTATAAAGTTACTGAATCTTCCCCATTTATAAAAGCATCACGTGAAGTGTGCCATTTTTGTCTTTTATAAGCACAAAACTAACCCCTATTTGAGAGCTGAGAGGAAGTACATTCTAGTCCAGTAATTAGGGGGGCCTGCAGCTTAGCTCAGCTGTTTAAGTGCCTGCTCAGGCACATGTAGTCACTTCCTGGGGACTGGGGTTTGATCCCCTGCTCCACAAGCCTTTCCTGACCTGCCCTTAAGGCAGCCTGAGCAAGCCAATAAATAAAAATCCTACGCCGGGCGTGGTGGCGCACGCCTGTAATCCCAGCACTTGGGAGGCTGAGGCAGGAGGATTGGTGCAAGTTTGAGACCAGCCTGGGCTACAAAAGTGAGCTCAAGGCCAGCCTCAACTGCATAGTGAGACCCTGTCTCAAAAAAGACAAAAAAAAAAAAAAAAAAAAAAATCCTTCTAGTTCAGTAACTGGCAGTTGTAGATAAAACTGCCCATAGAAGGCAGAGGATAAAGTCACTCATTGGTAGAGGCATTATGCCTTTGGAGAGCATGGGAAGACAACTATTTTTGGCCGCACTTTTGTTTTGAATTGTTTCTGTACAATTGGAAACAAATGTAGGGGCCGAGGAGATACCTCTGTGGCACAAATGCCTGCCTGGCAAGTGCGAGGTGATGAGTTCAAACCCCAATCCCACCAAAAAGAAAAAAAAAAATGTTTATAAACAATTGGTAACAAATGTGTACCTCTAAGTATGACCCATCTGTTACTCCTTTCCAGAGATACCCTACAGGCATCTCAAAGTTCAACAAGCCAAATGAAAATTACTTTGCTCTAATTTCCAATCCCTCTTTACAGTTTCCTAATTGCTTGCTTTGACCTACTTAAATTTACCATCTGGATATTCAACTATACGTCCAAAATAGCCCCTCAAAATAAGTCTATTTGCTCTGATGTAAAAAGGCCCTTTTCCTCTTTTGCTAGAAAATATGCTCAAATTTGTTTCAAATATTCTCCTAAACTGTTCCTCATATTTCAACCAACTTTTCAAGTAATCCATTCCCTTTCTACTTTCTTCATAAACCTGATAAGTTGCCATGATCACACACACACACACACACACACAAATTGGTGGTGTAGCGTAACAGTCAAGGTCTTGAATGTTCTTACAATATATCTTTGAAATACATTGAGACTTTTCCCACCTCTCAACTTACATTTTACATCTCTTTACACCCCTACTTGCCCTCCTCTTTTTGAGACAGGGTCTTACTATGTAGTTCAGGCTGGCCTTCAACTGGAGAGATCCTCTTGCCCCAGCCTCCCAAGTGCTGGGATTATAGGCGTATGCCACTGTTGCATACAAAACACTGACTTTTTTTCTTTTGTATGAGGGATCGAACTAGGCATCTTCTACTTACCTACCAGGCAGGTGGCTGAGCTATCCTCCTGGCCCTGCTGACT
This sequence comes from Myocastor coypus, assembly GCA_004027025.1. Lineage (NCBI taxonomy): Eukaryota > Metazoa > Chordata > Mammalia > Rodentia > Myocastoridae > Myocastor > Myocastor coypus. The sequence goes on along the minus strand of PVJA010041884.1, from coordinate 11,342 downwards.
TTTTTCAAGGCCCAACTCAGTGCTTCTCCCAACCCCAGAGTACTGTGGACTGAATTCAGGGTCTTCACATCAGAGCTTACATCTCCCACAATTTTTTTAAGCTTGTATTTTGAAGCTGGGTGTGGGGCACATTGAGTCAGATGCCAGCTTGAACTACACAGTGAGACCCCTTTAAAGTTTGACATAAGGTGCTGCTCACAACTGAGCTTGAACTTGAGCTCTTGCTACCTCAGCCAGTCCCAGCACTGGATGATGTACCAGCACACAGGGCTCATATGGTTCCCAGATGTTTTAAATAGAATACTATGCAAAACAAACTGGTGCTGGGGGGCTGGGGAGATAGCTCCGAGGCACAAGTGCCTGCTGGGCAAGTGCAAGGTCATGAGTTCGAACCCTGGTCCCACAAAAAAAAAAAAAAAAATTGATCAAACAAACTGGTGCTGGGTAGTGATTCATGATGCCTGTAATCTCAGCTATTAAGAAGGCTGAGGTGGGATTGTAAGTAAATCCAAGCCCAGCTGTAGTTACATACTGAGACCAGTTCCCCTCTGCCGCTGAAAAAAAAAAATGCTGGGAGTATAGAGCATTTGCCTAGCATGCAGGAATTCAAGCCTCAAGTTCTAAGAAGAAAACTTAACAAACCATAATCCCCAAGCACAGCATCTCTACATTAGTACAGCCATGCTAGCTCTACTAATTTATACTAAGAATGCAAAGAGCCAATTATATTGGGCTATGCTCAAAATCTGAACCTAAGGAAATTAGTTGCCTAACACTTGTCTTTTAGCTTATCAACCCCTGCAAAGTTTGTATCAACTGTTAAAAGTTTGAAAAGAAAGGTGGCGCCGGGTGTGGTGGCGCACACCTGTAATCCCAGCACTTGGGAGGCTGAGGCAGGAGGATCGGTGCAAGTTCGAGACCAGCCTGGGCTACGAAAGTGAGCTCAAGGCCAGCCTGAGCTGCATAGCGAGACCCTGTCTCAAAAAGACAAAAAAAAAAGAAAAGAAAGGTGGCTATTAAGCTTTAATCTTTTGCTGCATTTTCCTTTCCTCCACTAATGAAAACGCTACAAAAATAACACCAAGATTAGTAAGAGCAGCTACGTCTCTATCAATGGTTGGACAAAGTATAACTCATGCCCAAACTTCAGCATAAAATGGTTATCACATACTGCTGTTCTCTAGTGAGGTGCCGATGATGCAGCCACTTTTCTACTCACAAAGCTGTAATGTGTTTGTGACTGATGAGCCCCTTTACCAGACTTGGTTAAACATAGGCCTGAAACTGGTAACTACAGAACACACTGTTTGGCTTATATAGCCACTGGAGGAAGTGTAGTAAGGGATCCAATGAGAAAAAAAAGGTAGCTTAATGGACCTTTTTTTTTTTTTTTTTTTTTAGAATTTTATTTTATTGTTTTTTTTTTGTTTCAGAACTTTGGTTTATTTATTTTTTTTTTTTCATGGCCGGCTCAGCCTGCCCTAATGGCAGGGCTGGCGCAGCATGTGATGCCGGGGATCGAATCGCGGTCCCTGCAACCCGCCCCTAAGCAGGCGCTTCAGACCACTAAGCCATCCCGCCGGGCCCTGGACATTTTTTATTTTTATGGTTTTTTTTTTTTTTTTTTTTTTGTCTTCTTGAGACAGGGTCTCGCTATGCAGTTGAGGCTCGTCCTGAGCTCACTTTTGTAGCCCAGGCTGGTCTCGAACTCGCACCAATCCTCCTACCTCAGCCTTCCGAGTGCTGGGATTACAGGCGTGAACCACTACGCCCGGCTGTTAATGGACATTTTATGAAGACATCAGCTACTCAACTTTTAAATCCACTAATATCTTTTCCTTGCATATATATAATCTATAGCATATTTTTTTAAAGAATTTTTTTTGTTTCAGAACTTTTGTTTATTTTTATGGCCGGCTCAGCCTGCCCTAAGGGCAGGGCTGGCACAGCATGTGGTGCCAGGGATCAAACCAGGTCCCTGCAGCCACCCAAGCTTTCCTAAGCAGGTGCCTTAGACCACTGAGCCATCCCACTGGGCCTCTATAGCATAATTTTTTTAAGAATTTTTTTGTTTCAGAACTTTTATTTATTTTTATGGCCGGCTCAGCCTGCCCTGAGGGCAGGGCTAGTACAGCATGTGGTTCTGGGGATCGAACCGCGGTCCCTGCAGCCACCTAAGCTTTCCTAAGCAGGCGCTTTAGACCACTGAGCCATCCTGCCAGGCCCCCATCTGTAGCCTAATTAAACCAATTTTGTTCACTCTTCAAACTGCAAAACCTAGTTAATACATGTCTTTTAACAATTTTTGTGTTTAGTACAGGGTCTATAAGGTCTCACTACACATATCAGATTAGTGATTCTCCTTTTTCAGCCTCAAGTTCTGGAATTACAGGTGCACACCACCACTCCCAGTCTCATCTGAGTGCTCCTCAGGGGCAGGGCCAGCACTGAACACTGGGAATGGGGTCCCAATCTCTATGCCTGCCTAAGCAGGGACTTTCCACTATCTAGCTGGTCGATTCTTTAAAATTTTTATGGGGGTGGGCTGGCACAGCATGTCGCGCAGGGACCAAATTGGTTCCTGCAGTTGCTTAAGCTTTCTTAAGCAGGTGCTTTAGACCACTGAACCACACACCTCACTGGCCCCATTCTTTGAAACTTTTAACAACTATGTGTTAAAGTTCTCAAAGTCTTAATTACAAGGATGAGAGTTCACCTACCTTCCTGTATTAAAAGTACCAGTTCTCTACATTAAAAAAGAAAAAGCCAATGCTGGGTGTGGTGTTGCACGCCTGTAATCCCAGCACTTGGGAGGCTGAGGCAGGAGGACTGGTGCAAGTTCGAGACCAGTCTGGGCTACAAAAGTGAGCTCAAGGCCAGCCTGAACTGCATGAGACCCTGTTTCAAAAAGACAAAAAAAAAAAAAAAGAAAGAAAAAGCCAGCTGTATGCATAGTATAAATTTCTCTACATACAAAAATGAGACTGCACAGCAAGAATGAGTAGCAATCCGGGTATGGGTGGCGCACGCCTATAATCCCAGCACTTGGGAGGCTGAAGCAGGATCGGTGTGAATTCAAGTCCAGCCTGGGCTTTATAAAAGTGAGTTCGAGCCGGGCGTGGTGGCACACGCCTGTAATCCCAGCACTCGGGAGGCTGAGGCAGGAGGATTGGTGCGAGTTCGAGATCAGCCTGGGCTACAAAAGTGAGCTCAAGGCCAGCCTGAACTGCATACATAGTGAGACCCTGTCTCAAAAAGACAGGAAAAAAAAAAAAAAAAATCACAGTGGGAGTGCACCTGTAGTGATCTCAGCTACGTGGGAGGCAAAGGTATATAACCCTAACTTGGTACTCGCCTAAACCACCTGGTGATCCAAGGGATGCAGATGTAGCTTAGTGCTGAGTGCTTCCCTTAAGTGACAAGCTGTGGGTTCAATTAAGAGCAAAACTGCCATCAGTGTACTTATCAAAACGTCTTTTTTTTTTTTTTTTTTTTTTTGTCTTTTTGAGACAGGGTCTCACTATGCAGTTGAGGCTTGCCTTGAGCTCACTTTTGTAGCCCTGGCTGGTCTCGAACTCGCACCAATCCTGTCTCAGCCTCCCAAGTGCTGGGATTACAGGCATGCGCCACCACACCCAGCTAGCATCCTTTTTTTTTCATTTTGAGACAAGTCCTTATGAAGTTCAGGCTGGCCTCAAACTGCAGTAATTTCCTGGCTTCAAGCCGCCTGAGAACTGGAATTACAGGCGTGTGCCACCACACCCAGCTCATATTTTTTTTTTTCACTGAAAAATTGTTACTCCTTTGTTGATTTGCTGTCTTCTGCATGAACTGCTGCCCTCTGCCATGTGCCACCCTGCCTTCAGCCAGCCCATTATGGACTGAAGCCTCTATAAACTGAGCTAAGTAAACATGTTTTTTTTTTCTCCTTTTAAAACAAATCTAAGTCAAAACAGTACTCAAAGTGGCCCAGCAGGATGGCTCAGTGGTCTAAAGCGCCTGCTTGGGAAAGCTTTGGTGGCTTCAGGGACCACGGTTTGATCCCTGGCACCATACCTGTCCTCGGGTGGGCTGAGCTGGCCATAAAAAATGAATGAATAAACAAAGGTTCTGAAACAAGAAAAAAATAAAATATTCTTAAAAACAGTACTCAAGGGGCCCGGCGGGATGGCTCAGTGGTCTAAAGCCCCTGCTTGGGAAAGCTTCGGCGGCTGTAGGCACCACATGTTGCGCCAGCCCTGCCCTCGGGGCAGGCTGAGCCGGCCATAAAAATGAGCGAATAAACAGATTCTGAAACAAGAAAAAAATAAATAAAATTAAAAATTCTTAAAAAAAAAAAACATACTCAAAAAAAAAAAGGTTCACATGTAAAAAATAATTTCTATGCAGGAAGGAAGCTGAAGATCTCTAATTGGGAGCTGGTCTAGACTACACTTAAAAAAGACCTTGTATTTAAAAGAAAAATAATAACAAGTATGAACTAAAGAGCTGCACATTGTTTATACTCATTTCCATTTCATGCAATGGAGTATTCTTTCAGTCATTCAGCCTTCTAGCTGGGCATGGTGGTACACACCTATAACCCCAGCACTTGGAAGGCTGAGGCAGGAAAATCTCTTCAAGTTTGAGGCCAGCCTGGGCTCTATAGGGAGTTCAAGGCTAGACCTCAACAGCAGAGCAAGAGATCCTGTATATACAAAATGTTAAATTTTCTAAAAGCTGGTGGCTGATGAGATACCTCAGTGGTCTAAAGCGCCTGTTTAGGCAAGCTTAGACAACTACAGGGACCGGGAGTTCAATCCCTGGTACCACGTGGTGCACCAGCCCAACCCCCCAGGGCAGGCTGAGCCAGCCATAATCTTGTAAATTCTGTAGGATGCAATTAGCATAAAGTAAAAAAAAAAAAAAAAAAAAAAAAAAAAAAAAAAAAAAAAAAAAAAAAAAAATTGGCATAACGTCAAAGCCCATAAAATGTAAAGTTAAAATTCAATCATACAAAATCACTTCAATCACATTTGAACAAGAAACAGTCATACAAAAAGAATCAAGACTAGTGTAAAAGGGGGGAGGGTCAAATTATTATTACTTTTAAAATTTGATTACAACCAATTATGTTGGCATAAAGTTAGAGGCATTTTAAATTTGAATAATGGCTATATACCAAAACCCACAAATTAAGTTTGATAAAAATGAGAACAGGAATTTTCCAACAATTACAGATTAGAAGGCAGAAATCAATTAGAGAAACACAGACAAACTCCATGTTTACAATGATTGTGCCACAAATTTAAACTTCAGTAGTGCATTAATAAATCATTCACATTTAGATCTTCACTTTGAGATTTTAACAGCTGTTTTAAAAAAAAAAAAAAAAAAATCTCTTTGTACCTTGTGCAAATAAATCAGTCTTCCATGTGCCTTAGCACAGTTAAAATTTGTCCACTATATATACAAAACACCTACCACACTGGCAGGGCAAAATACATACTTTCATAACAAAACTATAATGTACCTCTCAAGTATGAACAATATACACATAATACATGGTATACAGTATTTACAAAATATAAAATATAATACAAGCTGTATATACTCTTAAGCTCATCTTTTGTACTCAAATGGTACTAATTTCCATTTCTGTACCATTTTGCTTTATTTAATGAGTCCAGGGACTTGGGAAAAACTATGTTTTACATACATACTGAAATCTAGGTTTGAACTTTTAGGAGCGTTTTTAAGTGTACTGCCATCAGCTCCCTATTCTGGACGGAATCTTCAACAGTGCTTCCCATCCAGTGACTAGGCGGCTTTGGAAGAACACTAGGGGAAGGCGGATCACTGAACTTTGCCCCAGCGTAATTTTCCTTTTGGCTCACTTCAGTTGGAAATGCCGACTTCTTCAAATGCATATTTTTAATGTTTTCTGTATTTTTAAAAGGCTTTTTTTCCTGCTTCTGAATCCTATCAGGTGAAACAGAATCCTGCCAAAAGTTATTATTCTCATTCCGTTTTGCAGAGGTGATCTTGGTTAGTGGCAAGTTGTATTTGCTTTTCTGTCTGTTTATCTTTGGTTGTTCACACAAATGTATACCATGAACAAGCTGGCCGTGGGGAAGGGCAATTTTCTCGGATTTTCCCATCTTTGACTTTAAAACCTACAAAAGAACACAAAAGTGAATATAATTTCAACGTAAAAATCACTAATAAATTTCACATCATATATTACACGTATTCTTTTTAAAACTTGTTTCACTTCCTGCTAGATGTGAAAATAAGCAGGCCTCCAACCAGTACACAACATGAACTGGTTATACAAAATTAAGAAACAACCAACCCAGTTCATCATCTACAACTGTTAAGGAAGGGTAAAAATAAGTTCTCTTCCAAATAAACACCCCATAAGAAACATTGCCCATCTACTCAGCACCTGGTTTAAATCTGCTTCAACTTCGTTCTGATCACTTTCCCAAAGGTGCACTCAGATTAAAAAGTTAAGATATCAACCGCTGCCCTTTGAACTCCTAGAAAGGGAGCAATGCCCTCCAAGTTAACAAGGGCAGCTGTAGCACAACTTATTTTAAGATCCATTCTAGGCAAGAAGGGAATCTTACTGTATGAAAACAAGTACAGTAAGTTCTCTTAAGATTATCACTGATAAACCGGGCATGGTGGCTCACACCTGTAATCCCAGCACTTGGGAGGCTGAGGCAAGAGGATCAGTGCAAGTTTGAGATCAGCCTGGGCTACAAAAGTGAGCTCAAGGCCAGCCTCAACTGCATAGTAAGACCCTGTCTCAAAAAGACAAAAAAAAAAGACAAAAAAAGGTTATCACTGATAGTTCCAAGAGTCATGGAATTTCCCCACCCCGGGGCTCCGCTTGATAAAACGTTTGCAGTCCAACATTATTTTAACAAATGACATCAATTTTCCATATCATTATGAAACAAGTCACTGAAATTAAGTCAACAAACGTTTTAACCTTGTGTGGTGGTGCAGGCTTGAAATCCCAGCCCTGTGGGAGGTGGAGACAGGATGTTAAATTCAAGTCCAACAATGGCAACAGACTTAGATCTTGTCTCAAAGGAAAAAAAAGGGGGGTGGGGGTTGTAAATGAAGCTCAGAGTGAAGGTTCTGGGTTGAACACCCATTACTACCTTAAAAATCAAAAGCAATCAGCTGGGCGTGGTGGCGCAAGCACACCTGCAATCCCAACATTTGGGAGGCTGAGGCGGGAGGAATGGCCTGAGTTTGAGACCAGCCTGGGCTAGAAAAGTGAGCTCAAGGCCAGCCTGAACTGCATAGTGAGACCATCTCAAAAAGACTCAAAAAGGGGCCTGGCAGGATGACTCAGTGGTCTAAAGCACCTGCGGGAAAGTTTAGGCGGCTGCAGGGACCGCGGTTCAATCCCCAGCACCACATGCTGCGCCAGCCCTGCCCTTGGGGCGGGCTGAGCCGGCCATAGAAATGAGTTGAATAAACAAAGGTTCTGAAACAAGAAAATAAGTAAAATTTAAAAAAAAAAAAGCAGTGAAGTGTTAACTCTGGTCAATGTTTTTGTTTTTCGAGGGATGAGGGTCTTGAGACAGGGTCTCGCTATGCAGTTCAGGCTGGCCTTGAGCTCACTTTTGTAGCCCAGGCTGATCTAGAACTCGCACCGGCTCAGCCTTCCCTGGGGGTGGGGCTGGTGGCGCAGCATGTGGTGCCGGGGATCGAAACGCGGTTCCTGCGGTTGCCTAAAGCAGGAGCTTTAGACCACGGAGCCATCTTGCTGGCCCCGGATGTGGGTTTTTTCTTAAGACAGGGTCTCGGGGCTGGGGAAGATAGCTCCGTGGCACAAGTGCCTGTCTGGCAAGTCCAAGGCCATGATTTCGAACCCCGGTTCCCCCCGCCAAAAAAAAGGCAGGGTCTCACTACGAGTTCAGGCGGGCCTGGAATTGATCCCCCCTCCCTCTGCCTCTCGAGTATTGGAATTAGAGGTGCGAGCCACCATACCCGGTCTAATCATGTTAGATTTAATTCCACTGGAATTTTCACCCATTTTATCTAAATTCAACAGCAACTATGCAAAACGTCGTTTCAACTGTTCGCTTTCTTGCGAAAACTTATTCTGGACTCAACAAAACTACCAGCCATTAAAAAACAGCCCTGTACACAGTGGGAACTGCTAAATGCATTCAGCTCATCTAACAGACTTTGCACACATCTGACGCTTAAGCGGCAAGAACCGAAAGTCTCCGCTGCCAACTTCATAACTTCAAAGTCCCAAGAAATAGGTCACACCCACGGCGCCCAGAGCCCCCAGGCCCCTAACATCTCGGCAAAAACGCAGCCGTGGGTAGGTGAACTACTGGTAGCCCCACTGAGCCCCTCAGTCGTCAGTGCCTCAGACGCAGCGTGCCAAGAGCGCGACGAGCCAGGGAGGCTCCGCCCCTCGCCCCTTCCCGGTCACCCCCGCTACCCCCACCGCCTTCATAACCGCGGCGGCGCCCGGCACGTAGCGCGCTGACGTCAGCCTCCCGCGGGCTCAGGCCCTCCCCCACCCGGCGCGCGCCCGTTACGCCGAAACCCCCTGGAACGCCGCCAGCCTGCTAAATCGGGGCTGTTGCTGGGGTGCAGCCGCAGCTCTCATTGGTCGGCTCACGGGAACCAATCGGCAGTGCCAGCGCATGCCTGCCTTCCCCTCCCCCTACAAACCGAGCGAGCGGGCGTCACACAAACTTCCCTCCCGAGTAAACAGCCGCCCCCCGCCCCTCGCCAACCCCGGGCCGGGCCCCGACCCCAGCGGTTCCTACCTCTTTCCTCAGAGGGGCTTGAATCAGCGCCGCGGGCCGCAGCGGCCCGACAGTCAGGCACATTCCCTCAGTTGGGGCTGTGGACGATGGGCCCGGGGCTGAGGCGGCGGCCTGGCCCGGGACAGTCCCCGAGTTCCGGCCGCCTTCTAGGTTCGACCGGTGCTGCTGATACTGCTGGAACCGACTGGGCAGCTGCCCCGCCGGGCTGGTCCGCACCTTCTTTTTCCGCCGCTTCTTCGGGGCTGCCCGCGGGGCACCTCCCGCCATGGCCGGGCTGCTGCAGTGGGGCAGAACTGCTGCTGGGGCGCGAGGCTGGGGAGCGAGGCAGGGCCCGTCTCCCCCAAGGAAGTGAGGGAGGAAGAGAGTTGGGGGCAGCGTCCGGGGGTCCGGGATCCGGGATACAGGCGGCGGAGCCGAGGTCACCATCGGGAGGGCCCCAAAGTAACCGCGGGCAGAAAAGCCAAGCGGCGCAAGACGGCTGCTCAAGACGAGCGGCTCCCGCTGCGGGACAGAGACGACAGTCATAGCTCTAGGTAGGGGTAAGGAGGCTCAGCAGGAAGAAGAGGAAGCGAAGCCCGAGCTCACCGGGCGGGCGGCGGTTGCTGCTGAGAGCCACGGAGGAACGCGGAACATGACTCGGACGGAGGCGGCGCAGCAACAAATAGCCCAGGTCTGGGTTCCCAGTGTTGTTATCAGAGGCTCCGCCCTAACCCGCCCAGCTTCACCCGGAAGCCCAATCCGAGCGCGACGGGGAAAGTCACGCCCTTCGGGCTCCGCCTCCACGGCCTCGGGAAGAGACACACACAAACAAGCGGCTTACTGCAGCCTGGCACAAAGAGCGCATACTGCGCAGGCGCTGCCAACAGGCTCTTTCGGTAAGACTCGGTCCCGTGAACAATGAAGTTCGGTTTCGACCCCGCCTTCCCAGTTAGCGTCCGGCCGGGTCTCGGCGCCTACCTGGGCCACGCTCTGAATGAGACCTCGCGGGGAGGTTAAGGCTGGAGAGGCGGAAGGAGGACCTAGGGAGCAACAAAGCCACGGAAGCCTGCCCCTCTTCTGACCTTGGAGCGGTGTCTGCTTTATTTTAACTACGCCCCCCCCCCAAAAAAAAAAAAAACTCTCAACACTAACATCTTTCATATCGGTCTTCAAAATCAGGCTGCGTTTAAGTTACATAAATTTTTAGTGAAGTGTGGCTCTTTTATTTACTCGGTGCAGCAGCACTTTTCTAGCCCTATTCATCGGGCTAAGATCTAAAGAAAGACTTGAGACCCGGGCGTGGTGGCGCACGCCTGTAATCCCAGCACTCGGGAGGCTGAGGCAGGAGGATCGGTGCGAGTTCGAGACCAGCCTGGGCTACAAAAGTGAGCTCAGGACCAGCCTCAACTGCATAGCCAGACCCTGTCTCAAAAAGACAAATAAATAAATAAATAATAAAGAAAGACTTGCAGTGATTGAACTGGCTCCTTGAATGCACAAACGGGTATTAGGATCATTACCGTCCTCAAGCCGAAAGGATTCGGAGAACTCGGCTGGCAGCTTGGGGCCGTAAATGCCTTCACACGGGGAGAAAGTGAATCTGCGCCGAAACGCTTTATATTTTGTTTGTGGACTCCGGGGTGTTAGAATGAACTCATCTTCCCCTACTACCTTCTCAAAATAATTGTGACCATCATTTATTAAATACTCGTTTCGGGAACTATTCTGTAACAATTTATTTCATTCGAATTTCTAACGAATAGGTACCCCTTTTTCAAGAAAGTTAAGACTCATGGAGGCTGAAGGACTTGTCAGAGATTACGCAGTAATTTAGCAGCTGAATCTGAACACCAGATCAAAGCTTAATGTGACACACACTACCACATTAGATTGTCGGTTTATATTTTGTTTTTTTCTAGGTTTTATGAGAATATAGCTTCCACTTCTCAGAACTCTAACCAGTGTTTTATGGCTTTGTAATGGTGATCAGTTGATATCTAAAACCTTACATGGCTGTAACAAAGTTGAATATCCAGAATAATGGATCTCAACTTTTTTTTTTTTTTTTTTTTTTTAGACAGGGGCTTTAGCGGAGCATAGTGGCGCAGGCATGTAATCCCAGTACTTGGGAGGCTGAGACAGGAGAATCTGTGGGAGTTCCATACCAGCCTGGGCTACAAAAGTGAGTTCAAGGCCAGCCTGACAGCAGAGTGAGACCCTGTCTCAAAGATTAAAAAAAAAAAAGAAAAAATTAACCCCCATAGGCCAGGCATGGGCTAGGCGCAAGACTGTAATCCCAGCATATAGGAGACTGAAGTAGAATGACCACAAATTCAAAACCAGTTTGGGCTATATAGTGAGTGCAAGGACAGCTGACCCATATGGTGAAATCTTGACTCAAAAAAAAAAACAAAAATAAAAAACCCGCCGGGCGTGGTGGCGCATGCCTGTAATCCCAGCACTCGGGAGGCTGAGGCAGGAGGATCGATGCGAGTTCGAAACCAGCCTGGGCTACAAAAGTGAGCTCAAGGCCAGCCTGAACTGCATAGCGAGACCCTGTCTCAAAAAGAC